>JAOTJB010235013.1:0-17439 GCA_027123815.1 Erythroxylum minutifolium | reverse complement strand
CACTTAGAAATTTTCCGGGTCCGGAAACAGTTCCGAAAAATTCCCAGAAAATTTCCATAATTCTCTAAAAATTAGAGGATCACTATGTACCTCTCCAATTCCATTTATCACTCACACATTCCTATTTTCAAAAATCACTTATTCACACTTATACCGGGATAATTGTCATGAACGCATGTACAGATATTTTCACGTGCAAAACTCACTATTCATAAATGCATGAGCATGAGATGTGTTGACCACTCTGGGACCCGTTTCTCTGGTCCGACCCGCTTTCTGGAAACGGGATGTTACATAAGCTACGAAGTGGAGTGAAGTATTACATATGGGATGACTCATATCTTTGGAGGCACTGCGTAGATCAAGTTATTAGGAGGCGTGTACCAAAAGATAAAACATCATCAATCTTAGCCTTTTGTCATTCGTACGCGTGCGGAGGACATTTTGGAGTGAAAATGACAACTCATAAAGTTCTGGAGAGTAGCTTATACTGGCCAACATTGTTCAAAGATGCAAATACCTTCTGCAAATCCTGTGATAGATGCCAATAGTTAGGTAACCTGTCCTGTAAGGATCAATTGCCACAAACCTCTTTTCTTTTATGTGAAAATTTTGACGTTTGGGACATTAATTTTTTGGGACCTTTCCCTTCGTCTTTTGGCTTTACTTATATATTGCTTGCAGTTGATTATGTTTCTAAATGGGTGGAAGCCAAAGCCACCTGGACTAACGATGCAAAAAATGTTGTAGATTTTGTTAAGGCTAACAATTTTTCTAGGTTTGTGATACCAAAAGCCATCGTTAGCAACAAAGGAACCCACTTCTGCAACAGGGTGATGGAAGCGATGTTTAGAAAATATCACATCATGCATAAAGTTTCTACTGCTTACCATCCCAAACCAACGGGCAAGCTGAAGTCTCAAATCGAGAAATTAAGTTAATCCTAGAGAAAACCATGCAGCCCAATAGGAAGGATTGGAGCGTAAGACTGGAAGATGCTTTATGGGCCTATAGGATGGCTTACAAAACACCAATTGGGATGCCGTCGTATAAACTAGTATTTGGGAAACCATGTCATCTTCTGGTAGAATTACAGCATAAAACATATTGAGCTATTAGAAGATGCAACATGAATTTGGATGATGTGGGAGTGCAAAGGAAGTTATAGCTTCAAAAGTTGGAAGAGGTGAGGAATAAGTCATATCAAAATGCGGTGATATATAAGGAGAGGACAAAAGCTTTTCAAGATAAGATGATTTCGAGGAAAAGCTTCTCGTTGGTCCAGAAAGTGTTACTATATCATTCCGAACTTAAATTCTTTCCAGGTAAGTTGCGTTCCCATTAGATTGGTCCGTTTGTTATCACTCATGTCTTTCCTTTTGGTGCAATAGAGATACGGAGCCTCAAAACTGACAAGACATTTAGAGTGAATGATCATCAGTTAAAGCCATATTATAAAGGCTTCCAAACGGAGTATTTAGAGGTGTTGATATTGGAGGATGTGACTGGTGTCACTTGATGCACGCAACTGGAGATCGAGCCAATGACAATAAACAAAGGCATTGTTTGGGAGGCAACCCGATGGAAGTCAATTTCTGTTTCTTTACGTTTTCATAATTGCTATTTTTTTAAAAATGCTCCATTTCTTGCATTTGATGTCACATTGGGGACAATGTAAGTTTTAAGTGTGGGGGTGGGGATCTTAGTTTTTATGCATATTTTTGAGCTTAATTGTTGCTTATGTGACTTAGGTGGTTTTCAAAATCAAACAAACAAAATAAATTTTTCTTGCTTTCTATTTATTTTAAGATTATTTAGTCATAATTAGAGTGCGAATTGACTAGAAAAGTTCATGATAACCTTAGCATATTCTTTTGCTCTTGTGATTGGTTAATGTGCATTATTCTTAGAAGAGCACTAACTAGTGGCAGATAAAAAGCAATAAGGTTTTGAACCATATTAGACTGACATATTCATATCAGTCTCACTATCTTTTGTTATGTGTGACCTTTATGACATATGCATCCTTCCTTTGCATTGATTTTCTATTCGAGACCACATTTTTATCACATGCATTTTTATGAAAATGATTAGGCATGCTTTGTTGATTACGAGCTACATTAGCCAAATAGCCTACCCATTTATGCAAATTTGTCTTTACTAACCCCACTTTGAGCTTTTTGGCATTTTCATTTGTATAAACCACATTACATGCTCCTAACCAAATGACCTACCAAAGTCTTAAAGCTAGTGGAGCATTTGTTAATTCTTGATGAATGTGATTATACAGAAGCTTAAGTGTGTGGGTATACATACATGTGGGTTGGTTATATTTGTTAAAATTCCATGTTATGAATCCTATGTTGATGTAGCTTCTATCACTTTTACTTTCTAAAAATAAGAAAGAAAGAAAAGAAAAGAAAAAAGTGAGTTTGAATAAAAGTATCAAGGAGGAAATACAATTGCTGTGAAAAGTTGTTAATTAATAGTTTATCCTCCTTAAGTTGTATTGATTGGGTGTTTGAATATATTACATATGAGGTGGACGTTGTTTTGGCTGGAGCACTTTTTGTGTTATGTTAATGTGGCTTAAGGTATGAGAGCTAAATGAGATGTGAAACATAGTTGTTGCTTTCTTTATGGTTGACGGTATTCAGTTTTGAGTGAATGTTAACTTGTGCGTTTGATATGTCATTGAGTGTTACTTTTGCTTCACTAGCTTGATGGCTTTTATGTTACATTACCTAAAATACATCCCACCTTACCCTTAACTGACATTACCCCTAGAAAAGTCCTTTGATTCATGATTATGCATGTGACTTTTGGTGGCAGAGAAATGAAATGATATGCAAAGTTATGGACTGTTATGATTATGAATGTTGTTTGAGTGTACCCATAGAAATATCTTGTTTAAACACCTTTTGTCCAAGTCTACCTCTAGATAACTTAGTTTCTAAGGGTGATGAATGTTGATTGATCATGAGTAGAAGCTTTGAATGTTGAGTTATTGCTTTAGGTTTTGAAAGTCATTCATCTTTATTTATGGTTATCTATTTTTAGAAAATATGGAAAATGAAAAAAATTTTGGTTTGTAATTTTGATTTTGACAATTTGCCTGAGGACGATCAAAAGCTAAGTGTGGGGGAATAAATAATTGCACTAGATCTCTTTCAAGTAACACCTATTTTAAAGACCAGGAAGTGTTAAACCTTGCCTTAACAGTCCAAAAGCTTTCTTCTTTTAAGAGATAAAGGTGAATCCATTTAAACCATAGAACTGCTTTATCTATGCATAGTCTCCATAACCTCTTAACAAGTAAGACTTTATTCAAAAGATGAATTGAAATGATTCTTAAGCCACCATTTTCTTTAGGAAAACAAATATATGACCATCTTATCTTAGGAACCTTTATCTTACTATTAATTCCACTTTGTAGAAAGTCTCTAAACATTCTATCAATATTTATCATTATTTCTTTTGGGAGTAACAAATGAGAGTAGTACTAAGTATAAAGATTGCTTAGGATAAAGATTACCAACTGAAGTTTGCCTCTGTATGAAAGTGTCTTGTTACATTAACTACTCAGATTCTTGTGAATTAGGTCAATGAGAGGTGATTTTTTTGTTATAATAGGAACCCTGATTTAAAAGGAATTCTTGATGTTTAGGCTTTTAGAGGTTGCTAACAGACATATATTGACATTGGCCCCATCTGATAGAAATAATGAGCTTTTATTTAGGCTAAACACCAAACCTGAGATGGACTTAAAAATCTCCAAAGATTTTAATAGAAGATCACATCTAATTAGCCAAAAAAATAGTAACAATTCATTTATAAACAAGAGGCTAAAGGATAATATAAACAAGAGGCTAAAGTGATGAAATTTGAACCTTGGTTCCTTAGATATATTCGGCTTTGTTTACCTAGAAAAGGTTTCCATACTAAAGGATAATAAATAAGGTGATAGGAGATCACCCTCACTCATTCCTTGAGTAGCTCTAAAGATTCTTACTAACTCCCCATTCATTAAAATTAAGAAAGAGTTAGAAGTGATGCAATTCATTATCCAATTAATGAACCTATAAGGAAAGCCAGTAGTTTGTATAGAGATAAAAAAAATTTCTAGTTTAAGGAGTTAAAATATTTTTGGAATTTATTTTTAAAGCACAACTCCTAATTGCTTACTTAGTGTAGTAACTTTTAAAGAGCATTTAAGAAAGATATTATCACTAATACTTCTTCCATGTATATATGCACTTTGCTAAAGGAATTTAAGGCATCACTTTCTTGAGTTTGTTAGTAAGGATCTTTAAAATTACCTTATAAATCACATTGGAGCAGGCAATGGGTCTACAATCATGCAAGCAGAGGGATTGGATACTTTAGAGATGATACATATATGAATCTTGTTCAGCTTAATTAGTATGTGACTACTGCTAAAAAATTTTAACACTGATTTAGTAACCATATCACCTGTCAGTTCCTATATGATTTGGAAAAAATATACATTGAAGCCATCTAGATCAAGAGCTTTATCCAAATTGAGAATGAATATGGTTTCTTTAATTTCATCTTTAGAAACATTCATAATTAGATTAGGTGCAATCTAAAGGGGACAAGTATTAGCTAGACAAGCTTTAAGGTCATCAGGTAGAAGTTCCATGTCCAATTCAATACCATTAGATCTTTAAAGTGTTTATAGGTAAGGTTCTTCAATCATTTTTTATCATGAAAATAGTTTGTAGGGAGACTCTTGTTTCTATTCCTTCTAGCTTCAATGACATTATAGAAGAATTTTGCATTCCTACATCAATCTCTTAACTAAGATATATTTTGTTTCTCGATTACATAATGTCTTAATGTAGCTACTTGATGAAGTTTGAGGGTAGGATCAGTAAGACTCAGAGCCAAATAATCTTGACACCATTTTAGGGAATTAAGAGCTTATCTTTCTTTAGATGCAAAGTATTCAAATTCATTCTCTAGATGAGTATAATTTTGAATTTATGGCTTTTAACTTTTATAAACATATGAATGTTTAGGAACCAATTAACTCGGATCTTAGACCTTTAATAATTTCCTCTTTGAAGTTGGGTGTTTCAATAGAGATTGAACAATTTGAATCGGGCTCTCATTCTCTGTTAGTTGTCTTTACTTGAATAAATATGGGAGTGTGATCAAAGGTGAGATGGTTACAAAATATGGGAAAACTAAGAGGGAAAATAGACATCCAAATAATGTCTACCAAGCATCTATCTAGCTTCTTTTGTAAAAACCAACTCCAAAATTACATTTTTTAAAGTAAAAGATTACCTATACTTCTCAAACCTACCAGGTCAAGGTTCCTTATGAGATGATAAGTCTTCGCTCCTATATGCCAGTTTTTTCCTAAAAATTAAAACCTATGAGAAGAGATCGTACAATTAAAATCACCTATTAAGAGATATGGGGTCGTGGGGTTTGCTCCTATATAACTTATTCATCCTAAAGTTTCTTACTTTAGAATTCAAATTTAGCTATATAAATGGTCAGAAAACACAATCTTTAAAGTTGAAGGAGTTATAGGTCAAAGGAGATTATAATTCTCATATTATAGTGAGCCCAATGACTACTAAGTGATCCAATATTTTTTTAAGAACTGACATAACACGTTGTAACGTGAAGCTAAACAACTAGACCTAAAACTATCGCTAGTGATAAGTCTAAGTCGATCCTACAGAGAGTGTTCAGTTAGCTTTTGTTATGAAAAGAATCAAAGTTTAGGTTATTTCAAATAAGAAAATAAAATGAAACTAAACTAACAAAATTAAATCAAAGAAAACATCCAAAGACGATGAAAAGTGATGAATACGTTAGGGACTTGGTCATCGATTCAATCTTGACCTACATACAATTAAACATACTTCATTGAATTATTATTCTCATACCTCTCCTAGAAACTATTAATCGTAGGTTAAAGATAAGCTCTATTAACCCTAATTTTTCCTTATGTCGTGTTTAATAAAGAGACATTCTTTAATTAAATCTAGCTATCGAACAACCTAGGATAAGCTCTCTAGATTTAATTAGACAACCGCATTACGATTTAAAAAACAGATTAATCAAAGCAACAACCATATACGGTTGGGTCATTTAACCTAGGTTATTGATATGTGTTTAAATGTTGATTCATTTAATCTACTACACTTATTGATTAACACCTTAAAAATGCTTAGGATACTTACTTTAATTCATATTTGATTTTAGGTACATTTCAGAAATGAAAGAGCTAAAGTGATCCTAAAGTATATTCATTAAGTCATCTTCTCAATGTTCATACTTTATTGATTCTTGGAACAAGAAGAAGAAGAGGATTAAAAGAAAAAGAGACAAGATAGAGTGTGAAAGTGAAGAACAAAGCAAGGAAGTAGCTTACGGCCCGCTGGAGAAGTTACACAGTTGTGAGCAATCTCACGACCATGCAACCAACTGTATAGGGCTTAAGACCACTCTTACGCCTATACAAGGGTGTCTCATGGGTGTGAGATACCACTCACGACCGTGAGGGGCCATGCACGACCATGAGAGGCCATGCCACCTATCCCTAGGTTTTACTATAAAAAGGAATAAATAGGAGACAAATGCGATTCTTCACCATTTCTCATCAGTTTTTAACAAGGATGAAGTCGACAGAGGCTACTCCTTGGAGCTTGATGGAGAAGATAGAAGACTAACTTTCCAATACCTGTTCAAAGATGAAATTGAAGCCTAGGATGCACGGTTAAGCTTATCTTATCTTTGTTTAATGTTGGATATCTCTCTTGGAATTGTTTAATGTTGGATATCTGTCTTATCTTTGTTTAATGTTGGATATCTCGACTCACCATATCTACAAGTCTTTAGTGTGTAGAGTTAGGTAAATTTTACAGCGCACTCGACATACACTATCAAATTTTGGCTCTACTATTAGGGAGTGTGGTAATTTAATTTTCGTTCTTGATTTTTGTTGGTGTTTTATGTATATATTTGCTTATAATCGTTTCTTTTCTTTATTTGTTAATTTTTAAACATTTTTTAGTGTTGGTGTATGGTAGTGAAGAGATCTCTCTTGGAGAACTTGAGCAACTTGATTCGAAGATCGAAAGGACAATGCAGAAGTTACAAACGGAAGCAAGAACAACTCTGGGAGTAGAACAAGTATTTGAATTTGAAGAAAAAATGGCAAATCCAAGAATACTACGGGAGTTGGTTGCACCAGGCTTAACCCAAAGGCCCTGAAAATTATTTAGGAAGCTCTAGATTTGTTTAGAGGAAATGATGAAGATGATAGAGAAAAATTAACAAGACAAGTTGGGTCAAAATTGAGATACATTAAGTTATAAAAACATTTCAAGTATTTCAAAACCCGATCAAGTTGCATGAACTAAGTCCAATTAGGATTTAAGCTAAACTCGTCATACCTTATAAGGATGGGACCGAGCTACGTCAACAATAGAGTCGATCTAACCTGACTCATTGCCACACCTCAACCTAAATAGCATATATGTGAATGTTAGCTTAAAAATTGTGTATCATCACCACATCTAGTTCGAAATCCCGCAACAAAGCGGAATCTGGAGAAGTCTGATAGTATACAGCCCTACCCCTATATAGTAAAGAGGTTATTTCCGGTAGACCCACATGCAGATATGACAATAAAAGAGTGATGCAGGTTAAAAAATAAATAACTGAAACTGGCATGCTAAAAATTCATCATCATCATGAATAAAGATTATGTAAATATGTAAAGATTATGTAAATAAAATAAAAAATACATGAATAAAAAAATAAAATATAACTAGAGAATATACTTGATATGATGTCCAGATCTGTTAGTACCTAATAAGCTACAAAGTCTGGCTCTTCTTATCTCTATTCGGGCTAGGAGTCCTTGCTTAAAAACCTTGTGAGTATGGCAATCTTACGATTTCAGACAGCCTGGCGGAATCCTTCTCCATACACCTGTCTTAAAAGCCAAATTGTAGGACAGACTATTTATGACTTGCAACTAGAAGAGATATATAAAACATTAGGTTTGACTTCCTATGTGATAAATTCGTTGAGCTCGCGCTTGCATAAACATCTCCTAATAACTTACTCAACTGTTTTGGTAAACATTAATGGGTATCTTTTACCTTCATCCGATCACGCCAGACTTTTCTATTTCTAACCACTTCCTTAGTAAAGACCAGCTCTGTCATAGCTTAAAAATTATGTATATGTTGATTAATCCTACAATTCTAACATATTACTGAATAAAGGGAGACTTGGATGTTTGAAAGATGAATTTGGAGGTTTTGAGAGTAGACATGGCAATCTAACACATAACCCAACCGAGAGAAACAAAACGATTTTCAAAAAATTAAATCAAGAAGGGCTAATCCCGCCAACCTTCTGCCCGTTGGGCCAGGCATATTTGAGAGTTTGAGAAATTCCAAAGCCCTAACGACAACTTTGGGAAGTTTTGAGACCGTCGAATTTCTACTATTGGTCTCTTTCCATCTATTTCAAAAACTAGATATGTTTGAACAAAATGTTTCTTATCGTATCCATAATGTATGCTATAAACATTCTTTTTAATTTTTGTCCATATTAATAAAACACATGAAAATATTATCATATTATAAAACCTTGTAACTTACCTTAATTTATAAAAAAGTAAACATTGAAAACCATTTATGTACCCTATGATTCTTTCTCAAACTTTGGTTTAATATTTTTTTAAAATTAAATTCTGGAAAAAAGGGCATATGCAAATTTCGTAGCAAAATATGGAAAAACAATTAAAATGAATAGCAACAGTGATTGATGTCTCCTCAACATGCGAGAACAAAATATGCCAAGATTTATATTTATCAAACACGAACAAATATCAAGGGTCAATTTATCAGTAAATAAAAAGCATTGAAAATGTATAAGCTGTCCAACAAGAAGCTTCACCAGTTAGCCATAGAATCACTGGGAGTAAATTGAAAATTTTCAAAAGCTGATTTTAGGATCTACAACTTACCAAAACCCCAACCCTTTACCCCTATATGCACCTCTTCCTGCTCTTCCCCTTCCTCTGCTGCCTAGGCGCTTAAAAAATGATTTACCATGCTTCACCTCCACAAGTGAATGAAGCAAATGGTCACAAAGAATGCAACCAGTATAGAAAGTGGCTCCATCAGGCAATGGTGTATGGTTCTTATTGAAGTCCACTTCTATGATTTTTGAGTCACATTCAGGACACTGATCCCGTGTTGTTGCAATTCGATGAGCACCTTGAGGCAGTAGGACAAGGCAATTGCACATGTTACAATATAGCCTCCATTTCGGAGCACTTACTGGATCCAAAACAAGCGTCCCACTGCATTCGGGGCAAGCACAAACCCCTTGGGCAATCATCGAATGTCGACATGTTGGATGCGGACAGAGAAAGCATGGCATGCCTGCCCCTTTCCCCAACTTACCAGAACCACTGGCCCTTTTAGCACCAAAAACCATCTCTATACCTTCAAAGGGAGGGCTATTATAGCAAAACGGACAGAGAGGAAATGACTTGCCTTCTGGACCAGCCATTGAGAAAATCAACAACTCAAAATTATCCAACGGACAGGTTAATTCCTTGTAAAGCTGCACATGGTCAACAGCTGGCTAGATAAGAAAAACTCGTACAAGTCATGAATAGGACTAATGATCTGAGAAACTAGTCCAAGAAAAAGTTTTGGTCTTTGGGCGCTTTGTTCAGATGGAGAAACATTACCTTGATTGTGCCTCTTTGAGGAAGATAATAAACCTCCTCACATGTTCCACAGTACAGTCGTGATGGTTGCGAAGAAATGTACTTCATGTACCTCAAGCATTTACCACATTTGCTCAGATAACGTCCCGCGTCAGCAAGTGGAGAGAACTGTGCTTCAAACAGGGCATCCATGCTGTCAATCTGTATTTACATTTTACATATAGAGTGATTTGAGTAGCAAATTATAAGAAATTGTCAATCTCATTTACAGTTAATCGGATGCCCAGCATAGTAGTCAACAAATGTGCACAAGCCTGCAAAACTTCAGAGCAACTAAACTAATGTAATAAGATTATATAAGATTGATCAAAATTAAAATTAATTGTGAAATTATTAACATTAGAATATTGTTTTACAAAGTAAAAGAAACTGTTACAGAATAGGTATATTTTCTCTTTCTATAAAGAGGGACTTTATATAGCATAGTCTCTAATAAGATCAGTCATGGTCTTTATATTTACAAATGTGGGTCTTGCGACAGACCAAATACCTGTGTACACTGCTGCAGAGAAATGAATGGTAGAAGACGCCAGGAAATCACAATGGTAACAAGAATAAATAAAGCAGACGACATCACACATGAAACTTACAAGAAGCAAAAGCCCATATTTTCAAGTAACCTTTGTAACAAACTCAAACGCATGGCTATAGTTTCTTTTTCTTGATTTAGTTTATTACTTTATAGCTGTTGTATAACGGATAGGGAAGGATATGCCATAACAGAATTTTTTTCTCTTCCTCTTCTTTTCCCTATTTTGGAATCCCCTAATGTCTCTCTTTCTTCTCTGTGTTCTTTCTTCTTTATTGTTTTCGAAATGTTGCTAGTTAATTCTAAGCAAGTTGAACTAGTACTAATATTTGGTCTCAGAGACATCGAGCCTCAGCAGTTGGCATCGATGGCAGAAGGAATTAGAGGATTGGAGTTGCAGAAGTTGGGGAAAAAGCTGGAAATTTCATCGTATCACAAACTCAAAACGAAAAATTATTGCTGGAGAATCAAAATCAAACAGATAAACAAGTAAGAGAAATGAGTCAATAGAGATTTGTAAAGGACAGTGGCTTGACAGCAGGGACAAGGAAAATTTGGGTACTATAACTAAAGCTCATCTTGAGAATGATGGATACAAGGTACACACCAGATTTAGCAGAATTGACTTTCAAAGGTGTGAGTGTGAGGGGATGGTTATACAAATGTGAACAATCTTTTGTGCTAAATCATAGCCCCAATAATCTGAAAGTGAGAATGGAAGCTGTGCATTTAGAGGGGAGAGTGTAGGAATAGTACTGGTTGGATTTGAAAAACAAAATGAGGCATGATCTAGTAGACTGAGGGGAATTTATAACTTTTATAACTATTATTAACCAGAGGTTTGATAAAGAAATATTTTAGGACCTCGTTGGGGACTCAAAAGAGTTTAAACAAGAGGGTACAGTGCAAGATTAGTCTCTAAAATTTGGTCGTTAATCTAACAACTATCTTCAACTGAGAATTATCTAATAAGTTTCTTCTTAAAAGAGTTGAAATCAAAGTTTGAACTAACAATGAAGCTTGACTCCCAGAATCTCC
This sequence comes from Erythroxylum minutifolium, assembly GCA_027123815.1. Taxonomy (NCBI): domain Eukaryota; kingdom Viridiplantae; phylum Streptophyta; class Magnoliopsida; order Malpighiales; family Erythroxylaceae; genus Erythroxylum; species Erythroxylum minutifolium. The sequence continues at coordinate 6,070 of JAOTJB010235013.1, read as the reverse complement.
AACAAGCATACATGCTTGCAAGTAAGAGGCAGGAAACAGCCAACATTAATCTCAATCAATTCAAAGGAGGAATCAAATCATCCCATATAATATGTAACTCAAGAAGTGAATCAACTCTTAACCACTCCAAGGACCAATAACAAGGTGGATGGAATTTTACCCACACCTAGAGGCCAGGGGAACACTGCTAAATGAGTTATGTCCAAAAAAAAAAGAATACCGAGAGCCGTTAGCAGCAAAGATTTTGATGAGAAATGTTCGAAGGGATTATGCTTCTAACATAATGACAGATACATGTTGGGGCATAAATGTAAGAAAAAGCAATTTTATTTATAAATGGTAGATGGAGAAGAGGCCTTAATACAGGACAATGGTTGATGAAAATGCAGAGCAAACAATTCCAAATGTGTCACAGGTGATGAAGACGAATCCAAGAAGATGAGCCATGGGGGTCTATCAGAAGAAGCCAATACATATCTTAATTGATAACGGAATTACTCAAGATTTCATAGATGTGTTAGTAATTAAGAAAAGTAATTTTGTGATCAAAGAAGTAGAACCATTTCAAATAACTATGGGTGGAGGCCTTGTAAAGGAATGTCACCAATGTTACCTGAATTTCACATAGAGTATGCAGGGGACGAAGTTCACCACAAATACCTTGGATCATTGCATTAGGAGGATGTGATATGGTTCTTGGAGATTTAACTTAAACAATATCTTATGCAACTTCAAAAATCAAACTATTACATTCAACCGAAAGACATAATTAGTCACATTGACAAGAAATCTCTAAGGAGACTTCAATAAGGGGCATTAACATTCTAAATGTGTTCGATAATATATGTTGCAATTGACGTATCCTATTGAATGTAAGCTTCGACAAGTAAACATGGAATCGGATCAACCGGTATCTTCATTGAACTTAATGGAGTACTAGCTAAATTTGGAAACATCTTCAAGAAGTTTGATCAATTGCCACTGAACAAAAAGCAAGATCACAAAATTGATATGGAGGAGGGAGTCAAGGCAATTAAGATTAGACCTCCTCTTTATCAGGAGTGCAAAAAGATGCAATTGAACACTCAATGCAAGAATTAATGAAGCAAGGTTTCATCCGACACAACTTCCTTACGCATAGATTATAAAGAGTTAAACAAACACACCATCAAGGATAATTCCGATTCATCTTGTCGGTGGAATATTATGACTAATATTCCTGTCAAGATACTAAACAGCTGTAAATAGATTATATTGAGATATAGATAGGCTGTAAATAGTTAAGATAGAATAAGTTTGAAGTCCCTTAAATTAATGGATTACATTAGATAGCTTTAGATAACTTTCCAAATTTAAATTCCTACTTGTAATGGCCTATATATGGCTGTATACTTTCTATTCAAAATATCATAATATTATTCCTCATTTTCGTTCATGGTATCAGAGCTTCGCAGAACACTCAGGGAATGATTTCGTTTGGATTTATTAGAGCCATGCAGGTCAAGTCGGAGGAGATCTCTGCCGCTAGCTCGTCTGGTGTGGCTCCACCAGCATCGAACCCATCCTCTCTCCAGAACAATGCCGATAACTCCCAAACCACCATAGTCAGTCACAAATTGAATGGGAATAATTATCTACCATGGTCCGACTCGGTGCTCATGTATATGAGAGGGAGAGGGAAAGAAAAATACCTAAGCACAGTGCCACCTGCTGCGTCCGACCCGTCAGACCCAAAGTACTAGACTTAGATGGCTAAAAAAAACCTTGTTATGAGCTGGTTGATCAACTCGATGACCCTGGAAGTCAGCGAGTAGTTCGTCTTGGCCACATCTGCGAAAGAAATATGAGAAAATGCCAGACAGACTTATGCTACTATCAAAAATACTGCTGCTTTGTTCCAAATAAGAGTTTTTTTAGAGAAGACAGTGACTCAATATTACACAACATTGGTGAAACTATGGCAACAATTGGATCTTTATGATCCTCACCAATGGATGTGCAATGAAGATTTGACTTGCTATAGGAGGAATATGGAACAGGAACGAGTGTATGAGTTTTTGCTGGGCTTAAACTCAATTTATGATGATGTTCATGGCAGAATCATGGCTAATAGTCCTCTTCCAACAGTCATGGGAGCAGTCAATCTTGTTAAGTGTGAAGAAAACAGGAGACAACTGATTCATGGGACTCTAAACAACAATGGGGTTCTTGAATCCTCAGTTATGGCTGCCAAGGGAACTACTAGACCAAAATCAAAGAAAAAATCAAGTAACCTTTGGTGTGAACACTGTCAGAAAAATGGGCATACTAGAGATAATTGCTGGAAGATCCATGGCAAGCTGCCCAATATGAGAAACAGAACTAGAATAGAGAGCAAAAGCTATGCAGCTGCTGGTAATGACAAGGCAGAAGGTGAAAATGTACCGGTAAGTAAGGAAGAGGTCATGTTAGAAAAATTCTGAGCAAGTATGAAGCTGAAAAGGTTGATCTACCAGTCATATGGTGAATACAGGTAACACACGCACTGCCTTGGGCGTTAAAACCCCAAATCGTGGTATTTGGATTGTTGATTTAAGGGCAAATGACCATATGACCGGTGATAAATCTTTATTTGTTGATATTCAGCCTTGTCAAGGTCACAGAACTGTCAAGGTAGCAAATGGCCAAGTTCTTAAGGTTGAAGGAATAGGAACTGTTATAATAGCTAACAAACTTGTCTTCACTGGTGTTCTTTATATACCTATTTGGATTGCAACTTGTTGCCTATCAAGAGACTTACTAAAGAGCATAATTGCACAGCTAATTTTTACTCTAATGGGCGTGTTTTCTAGGATTTGGAGTTGGGGAAGAGGATTGGCAGTGCTAGGGAGTTTGATGGATTATATTACATTGGCAACTCGAATGGAAGTAAAGCAAATGCTACTCTGTCATCCAATAATGAAATTGTTCTTTGGCACTATAGGTTAGGCCACCCTAGTTTATCTTACATGAAACAATTATATCCAACTTTTTTCAATAATAAGGATTCATCTTTTCAGTGTGAATTTTGCCAACTCTCTAAACACACACGAAGTTCCAACTTACCCCATGCTTATGAACCCCCACTAAACCTTTTTCTATCATACATAGTGATGTCTGGGGGACATCAAGGATTAAAACTAAGAAAAATGCCAAATGATTTGTAACTTTCATAGATGTTCATATGAGATTAACTTGGGTATATCTCATGAGAGATAAAGCAGAAGTTTTTCAGATTTTTAAGGACTTTTACTCCTTTATACTAAGTCAACTCCATGCAAAAATTCAGATTTTTAGAAGTGACAATGGGAAAGAAAACCTAAGTCAAGCTTTTGATCAGTTTTTTATCACCAATGGTATTATACACCAAACTTTATGTGTCAATACACCACAACAAAATGGTATATCTGAGAGGAAAAATAGGCATTTACTTGAGGTTGCAAGGTCTATTATGCTCATTACAAATGTTCCAAACTATTTTTGGGGGGAGGCTATTCTTACTTCTGCCTATCTAATAAATCGAATGCCTTCAAAAATATTGGGTTTCCTTACACCTTTACAGAAATTACTTGAAACCTATCCCTCGGTGCCCCCTTCTTAATCAACTACCTCATAATGTGTTTGGTTGTGTTGCTTTTGATCATAATTACCATGGTGGAAAACTTAAACCCCAGCTCATAAGTGTATCTTTTTGGGCTATTCTTCTACTCAAAAAGGTTACAAGTGTTTTTCTCCTACTCTCAACCGGTTCTTTGTAACAATGGATGTAACATTTTTTAAAAATCAACCTTATTATCCAAAAACACCCATTCAAGGGGAAGAGTTGTGAGAGTGAATGGCTGGTTTTAGTAAATGATGGCACACCAGACACACTATCCCAAAAAAATATACTTTCTCTTTCACCTTCTACACCTAATTGTGATCAAATCAGAACTGAAAATCTTGAAACAGATGATCTCAGACCTGATACTTTCACTTCAGAGGCCACTCAACCCTTTGAGCCCACTGTAAAAAATGATCCCGGCCCCCAACCAGATAAGAATTCCACTGAAAATGGTGAATGAGGTAAAGGAGAAGGATACTAAAACTATGGTGGACAAACCAGAAAACAATTCCAGAGTTTACACAAGAAAGAACGGAACAAAACAAGGAAATGAGTAGCAAACAGCAAGTGAAACTGAACAGGAGAAATCCATCATACTTTCCAAGCAAGGTTATGAATTAGAACCTGCTACAAATTCTGAGGAGTTGGGTTGGCCTATAGCACTGAGGAAGGGAGTAAGATCATGTACAAGGCACCCAGTCAGCAAGTTTGTCTCTTATAACAGGTTAACTCCACATTTTCAAAACTTTGTTGCTCAGTTATCTACTGAAAAATTACCTCATAATTTACAGGAGACTATCAAGGACCCCAAATGGAGGGAGGCAATAAATGATGAATTAAGTGCACTCAAGAAGAATCAGACTTGCGTGATAACAGACTTACCAGAAGGAAAAACTGTGGTGGGATGGAAATGAGTGTTTACCATCAAGTACAATCTTGATGGAAGTATTAACAGGCATAAGCCAAGACTTGTGGCTAGGGGGTTTACACAGACACATGGGATTCAGTACTAGGAAACATTTGCACCGGTAGCCAAACTCAATACAATTAAGATTCTCTTGTCACTAACTGCCAATCTAGACTGGCCGCTACATCAGCTTGATGTCAAAAATGCTTTCTTGAAAGGTGATCTTGAAGAGGAGGTGTATATGGAGTTGCCACCGGGATTAGGAGGAAACAACCACCCTCAGAGAGTATGCAAACTTAAAAAGTCTCTGTACGGCCTGAAGCAGTCACCTAGAGCATAGTTTGGGAGATTTGCAAAAGCAATGAAGAATCTTGATTACTATCAATGCCAGATGATCACACCCTGTTTATTCGATGTTTGACTAGTGGTAGGATAACTATCCTTATTGTCTATGTTGATGACATTGTCATTATAGGTGATGATTGGGAAGGTATACAAGAGCTGAAGAATTTTTTGGCTCAAGAATTCGAAATCAAAGATATGGGTAACTTGAGATATTTCCTTGGAATGGAGGTGGCCAGATCTAGTAAAGGTATCTCAGTGTCTCAAAGGAAGTATATTCTTGATCTTTTAAAGGAAACTGGGATGCTAGGAGCAAAGCCAACAGAAACTCCTATGGAATCAACAAATAAGTTAAGTCTTAAAGATGGTGGTACACCAGTGGACACAGGGAGATATTAGAGACTGGTGGGAAAACTGATTTATTTATCTCATACTCGACTAGATATCAGTTTTCCTGTCGAAGTGGTTAGTCAATTTATAAGCAAGCCTTAAGAGGAACACATGGAGGCAGTGTTTAGAATCCTAAAGTACTGAAAAATGACACCTAGAAAGGGGTTATTCTTTAAGAAGGGGGGAGCAAGGAACATTGAAGTCTTCACAGATGCTAACTGGGCCAAATCTGTAACTGATAAAAGGTCCACAACAGGCTATTGCACCTTTGTGTGGGGCAACTTAGTTACTTGGAGAAGCAAGAAACAGCCAGTGGCTGCAAGAAGCAATGCCGAAGTAGAGTATAAAGCCTTGGCACTTGGAATATGTGAAGGAATATAGATCAAGAGGCTCCTAGCAGAACTACAAATCACAATAGAGCTTCCAATGAAAGTGTGGTGTGATAACATGGCCACAATAGGGATTGCAAATAATCCTATACATCACGATAGAACCAAGCATGTGGAGATAGATCGTCATTTCATCAAAGAGAAAGTGGAATATGGATTAATTGATCTTGCCTATGTGCCCACCAGCAGTCAAGTCGTAGATGTTTTTACCAAGGCACTTGCAAGAGTCAGATTTGAAGAACTTAGTTGCAAGCTGGGAATGATCAATATCTATTCACCAGCTTGAGGGGGAGTGTCGGTGGAATATAATGACTAATATTCCTATCAAGATACTAAATAGCTGTAAATAGATTATATTGAGATATAGATAGGCTGTAAATAGTTAAGATAGAATAAGTTTGAAATCCCTTAAATTAAGGG
>JAOTJB010234911.1:0-17441 GCA_027123815.1 Erythroxylum minutifolium | reverse complement strand
GCACTTAACACACTTGTCAAAGATGTTCTTTTGTTTCTAACATTATTATTATTTGATTGTCATCAAAATTAGTCATCATAAAGTCCTCTTGACTTAACATCTTTATCTATAACCATTGGTAATAACTAGTCCTGAGAAACTGATCTATTAGAGGACACACTTAAATCATGGAGTCATTTACATGCTAGTTTTGAGTTAAGGTTTAAAATCTTTCAACTCCGTCTAAATATGAGAGTTTATAAAGTTCCAGGGCTTTACTTTAAGCTTTTTTTTCTTTTTCTTCTTAATTTCCTGATTATCCTGAATTCATCTTGGGAGAAACTCGCTTCTGAACTTCCTTAGAAACAGATAAGATTCATAAAAAATATACTAGCCATATTCATCATACATCAAGTCCTTGATCAAATAAAAAAGAATCTCAGTTTAGAGTTGCATTAATTCTTCATCTTTAACACATTTTGCTACCTGTTATTGTACACACACATCAAAGAAAGAAAAAAGAAAAAACCATTCTTCTTATATATGGTACTCTCCACTAACATGGACTTCCTTCACTCTCTTCTCATATTCATCCTCCTTATCTTCATCCTCTACCTCTGCATCAATGTCTTCCTCCTCTTCTTCATCTTCTTTTATACCTTAGCCAAATCCTTTAACAGATGTAGATGTTGATGGCTTGTTTCTTGCGTCACCCATAATTTTCATGATGTGTTCTACACTTTAAAGAGAAAAGCTTTGACTGCCTCTTTTGTAATAAATGGCTTGAGATGACTTTATAAGCTCCTTTGGTAAGTTCTTCAAAACAATAGATGACTTTTTATTTTTTTTAATTGATAATGTCTAAAAGATAAGTAATAGGAGAGGAAAATGTGTCAAAGAGGGTATACAAAGTTGCATTAGCTAGTTAATCGTAATTCTAATATACCAATACAAATTTTGATAGTTGCAAAATGAAACCTATCGTTGATGGATTTGCAACAAATATGTGAGAGAGTAGGTGTCTACAATCTTGAGATATATGAACATAGTAAGGGATTTTATATTGTACAACCAATATCCTCTGTATGAGAAGAACCCCGAGAAGAAGAAGCGTGAGATGACTTAAATAACTAACAATTCAGATAGAAGTACAAATGGTGGCTAGGTGTAGTCACTTGAAGCATTTTTCTAAAATTCTTAGGATCATCTTATTCTTCAAATGGATAGGCTCACACCAACATCAGGTAAAGAGTAACTTTGCATGACCATACATTTGCCAACTGGAAATCAAAAAGGAGAAAGAAAACACTAATATAGGACTATTATATTATAGTTTCAAATGGTATTCTCATATACTACTTTCAAACCATAACTGCATGCCCACTACAAAGAACATGCATACCAGAGTTCATATTCTTATGTTAAATTCAAAGGGAAGCATTAGATTGATGCCTGGAATAAGGTTTTGTAACGCAGGAAACAAACTATATTGGATGCTATTAAGTGAAGTTTTTCCTACATGTAAATTCTATCTCTATTGGAACAATTACACATCAAAAGCTTCATTCTAAAAAGACCAAGTTTTTAAGAAAAGGGCTTTCCACTTCCTGTAATTCTATCAAAGTCAACCTCGAAGCTTCTTTTCCCAAATCGACAGGTGAGATTCATTTTTTAACTATTTTATAAGACTTTTCTGCATAAGATCCAGTAGAACCATAAGTACATACTCAATCATTCATGATGTACAACATCATGTGATCCACACTCCTGTTCTATCAATGTAATCTTCGAATATGCTAAGTATGAATACTTGAAAACTCATCTTATATTATGCCTTAGTTTGACCAATTTCATGAAAATACAACTAATGGTAACCTACTTTATAAGGAGAATCGGCGAGATGAATTGGAGTGATCGGCAGCGATAATGCGTGAAAGAGGCAAGAAAACCCCTTAATTGGAGACTGGAAGGCAGATCGATGAGACGGAATAGAGTGATCCATGGTGATGATGCATGAAGGAGGCAAGACATTGGATCATAAAAGTAGGGTTCTGTAAATTTATGAGAGAGAGGGGTTGAATATTTCAGGATTTAAATAAAATTAGGATTCCGTATAATTTCAGCAAATTATTCTTTTTTAAAAAATCAAATAGACTGTTGAGTGTTTTTTATATGACATTTAAAATCCACTTGGCTCTCCAAACACACTTTTTATATAAAGTAACAACGCATGTATGACACATCTTATTTGTCATCCAAATTTGGCTAATGTTGAGTAGACTTACAAACATGTAGTCCTTAATTATGCAAATTACAATATTTGGCCATAAATTGATCAAACTCAAATAACTTAAGCCCCAATTTGAGTATTTAGCCATATAATGCATATCAAATGGTATGTGTCATGCTCATGGGACTCATTTTCAATTATTACGTTGTTATGATGGAGTGCCTTTTTCACTCTCCCATATTCATTGTAGATACTGGGCTCATTAATAACTATCTCGTATCCAATGGGGATACCGAGCTCATTATACATAGTGAGTCAGAGACTCTTACACATTTTGAACTTTAAGCTCTTTTTCACTAATGACTCTGGTCACAATTGCCTTTATCTTATCATGCATTCATGTAATGAAATGCATCATATGTATTCAATTAATCACTTGTATTCGATCATTCACATTCACGTTCACGTTCACATTCTCATTCAAATTTTTTTTGGACCTAAGTCTAGCATTCAACAATAATGTGGAGTACACTTAGTTCCCATGAATTCACATACAATAACCATTTCCAATATGATTTTCATGTATTAAATGTCTCGGACATTCAATGTCCGAAATCAACACATTCATATCACATAATAATTCAACACATAATTTAAACCAATAACAAATCAAATTTAAACCAATAACAAATCAGTGTGAGACCATTTAGGTTACTCATGGTATGCTCTAAATAGCTATTGTCTCGATATCCCAGCAATGTCTGGATGTTGTCGCTGCATTGGCACTTTTATATCATACAATACACATTTACACACATGACAACTTTGCATAATCACATAAGTACTCATTTATGCACATATGTATATATATGTTAAGTACAATGCATACTCAATTACAATCTCGAGTATATTTCATGAATACACATCTCATAATCATTTAACATCATCTTTCAATCATTCTTTAATACCTAATGTACTTTATTCACTTTAATCACCTAATTCATCATCAACTAGGTTCATTCAAGATCTCATTCAAGCCTAAATACATTATAAGGAAGTAACTTAACATTAGTTGGTTCAAACATCACTCAAAAGACATCCTTTTTACTCCATACGTTTGCCCACAATCGTGATATAAACTAATGGGACTGGCCACAATCGTGGGGGTTATGCCATAATCGTGGCAGAACTATGTTTTGCCCAACCCACAATTATGGGGTAAGGGCCACAATCGTGCCCTACATTTTCTTCCTCCATTCTCACGAATTCAACATATATATACTAATAACAATTTCACTTCAAAATTTGCAGTATTAACATCCATTTATGCAACTTCATTACATGTTAATTCAACCACAAATTTGGTTGCATTAAATTCCATAAAACTCAACTCATTTGGTTCATCATTTTTTACTTAATCTCATTCATTAATGAAATTTTTGGCCTCGAGTCTTGGTTCCTATTTCTTGGTGACAAGACATCAAAATCGGGGTATTTTCAAAATAAAAAGATTTAAACTCCTCATGGGAGCAAAATAAATATAAAAACAATTAAAATAAATAGCCTAGAATAAATTTGACATGAAAAAATTAAAAGAAGTCATGAAGGGAACCCTTTTCAATAGAAACAAATAACAATAAAAACAAAACAACATAATGAGAAGTCAGAAAATGAGGAGTAAAACAAATAAATCAACTTATGAATTATTGAATAAAAAGAAGAAGAGGAAGTAGCAATTGTGATGGGTGTGAGTTTTTATTTCTCATGCTTGTGAGACAAGGATGCCGCGATCATGCTTGTACACGATCGCGACTTCTGATGAATAAGGCAGAAATTTCAGGTTTGTCATGATCATGCTTAAGCACGATCGTGACTTTCCAATCATACATTCCTACTTCAAAACTTCATAACCTTCAATACAGAAATCCAAAAATTATAAATTTGATGTCTTTAGAAAGCAAATAGAAAGATCTACAGCTTTCATGAAGACACTTTTGTCAAATTCTACCTAGATCAATCCAGTTTATTCCTTAAAATTTCAGACCACATTTTATCCCCTTTTTCCCTTTTTTCTCTCTACCATCTGCCTATATATATATATATATATAACTGCTAACTATAAAAAAGACCTGAATCGAACAACTATAAACCATGCATACTTAACTCCCTACTTAAGCATTTGCTTAAGAATATTTATCCAAAAACCATTAAACAACTAAAAATTCCATTCCCAAAAAAAATATAATAATTAAACAGAAAAAGAATTTGAACATGAACAGAAAAATTCAACTCTTACTGTCATTTATTTCTCAAAATAAAACAAAGTAGGTATATCACTTTAATTACAAACAAAAGCCACATCAGTAGCATAATACAAAAATACAACATTGATGCTCATGCCTAACATGTTTATAAAGCTATCAAAAATGATCCAAACTAACTTAGTTACAAATGAAATATTTCTTAGAGATTTACTAAAGTTTCACTGATCTACTTAGCTGTACCTAAAGGGTGGAAAATTTATGGGGTGCGCTGGGAAGTCCAGTGACTAATATGCTTATAACCATTGGTGATGAGCTATAAATAGTCAAGCACATATACATACATATATAGCACCTAAATATGGAAATTTTAACTTAACCTATACACAATTCCAGCTCACATAACACATAATAAAAATACTATCACATAAATTATATCATGTAATTTTCAACCATTAAAACAAAGCATTCAATTATATATCATGCTCAACAAATCATAATGAAATGCACAAATAATATGGCTCGAGAGAATCCTATAGAATGAAATGGAGAAACCGAAGTTTACACTATGAACAAAATGAGTCCATCTTTCGAAGCTCATATGCCACAAGTAGGTATTTGGGAGAAGGCTTTAAGTCGATATACACGTGGCGAACGAAATGGTATCTCTCTTGCCCACATAAGCAAAGTTTCAGATGCATACATATTTCATAACATATTCATATTTTCATGCTTTTTAAATTTTCTACTTTGCATCAATACTAAATTGCAATTTCTTTCAAAGTAAACATAATAACAAATTCATAGGACATTTTCCCACATTCACAATAAGTAAAAGAAATCATTTAAGTACACATACTATCAAATAATTTTAGCTCATCATCACAAAAACTATAAACATATTACCCACCAATTTGCTTACAAATCTAAGCTCAAAACTTATCTCTCCTCTTACTCTTGCCTTCGACTTTCTTGTTCCCTTCAATTAACCATATTTTTCATTCAATCAACATACCTGACTAAAACTTGATTAAATCTCTACTATCCAAAAATAAGCTTAGACTTAATCTATTCTTGATTTATCTAACTAGAGGAAATAAGATATGGTTAAGGTTCATAAAAAAATCTAAAAACATCAATCTCTTGTTCCTCTTTTTTCTTCATCTTTATTTCAACTCATAAAAACCTGGTTTCTCTACTTTCTTCTTCTATCAAAACAAGAAAAGAAGATAGAGGTTACAAAAAATGAAGCTAAATCTTCTTCTTTTATTTCTTATCTTCTTTTTCTTTCTTTCCTTCTTCTCCTTTTCTGTTTCAATTTTTGCTTCTCTTCTTCTATTACTTTCTACAATTTTCTTCTCTTTTTCTTTCTTTCTTTCTTCCTTACTATACATGACTCTCCTCTCTTCTTGTATTTTTACAGGACTCTTGTCCTCTTGCTCTAGCTTCTTTTATGACTTCTCTCTTTCATTATTACACAAGCACGTCTTTTTCTTTCTTATTCTTATTTTATTTCTCCAGCACTTCACTCATGCACCTTCATTTATTCTTCTCTTATTAGTCTAAAAACTACTATAATCTTCCAAACTTACACTTCCATATTTAATCTAATGCCTTCTAACTCCTTGGCTTAATTCTAACACTTCCATTTAATCCATGCAACTATATGTAATTAATAATAACAATAATACTCATAAACTCCATAAATTTCTAGATTCAAAAATTCTTATTTTTACTCATGACTATACTCCAACAAATCCTTATTTAATAATTCTAACTTCCAAGAAAAGTTCAGCGTCTAACAATTGTATCCCTTAAAGAATTTCGTCCTTGAAATTCTTACCAACATACCTTGTTAAAGTGATACGATACTCTCAAAACATTTTATCTTCTACTTACTATTCCATATCTCTTTAGCGTTGATCCACTTAATTCTTTTGTTTTCTTAAATCGCACAAATTCTACTACAGATCAATTTTCACCTCATTTTCAATCATTCACTTGCATTCGTCATATACAATCACTTTCACATTTCAATTTATCAGACCTAAGTTCCTTTAACAATAACAATAACAGCACCTCAAATTTATGAAGCTAAAAATATAGGTAGGCTACTTTACATTAAACAAAATTCATGCACTCTCTATAGCATATTTAACTTCTTATGCTTGGATCCTATTTCTAACTGACTCCAATAGTTACTTCTGATTTATTTAATAGTCGTTCATTCCCAAAAATGGAACATTTAATTCATGTGATATGATTTGATAAAACATCTACTTCACAAGAAGGTTTTTCACCTCAATCATCTACTTTATTTCCATAATCTTTATCAGTCAACTATATTCATCATTGCTATTTCAGCCATTCTTAAAACCTTAATATAATCAATTTCAATTGTTCGTAGTATTTCAATAAATTCAATTACTGACACACTTTACATGATCAGCATAATAGAAAGATATTTTCAACAGATCATCAATTAATATCTCATGCTAATCATACTTCAATCGCAATTGATTATGAACAACCTCTGAATATTCTTCAATTATTAAAAGTTACTTCTCCATAGTAGTTACCTATTCAACATAACCACCTAATCCCATACTTCCATTGCATTACTGTAATTCTTCTCATAATTTTAACTATAGGGATCATAGATTACTTCCTATATCATATCCAAATATAAATTTCATATGTCCTCAATCACATTTATCCACCAATGTAACCATATTATTAGATATGTACTCATAATAACTTATCAACATAACCTTGAGAACTTCTATATATATCATTATCATTTATTTCATCTTCCATACATACGTTCTTAATAAATTCAAAATTATAGACACTTAACCATCTTGAAATTCTGATCTCAAATCCACTAAGACAATCTTATACCCGATCATAACCGTTATCACATTAACTAACAATCATTTAAATTCTAAGGTTAATCCTTCAATTCTACTTTGCTTGTACACTTTGAATTTTGTCATTTCTACCTATGTCTCTATTTCTTTCTCAATCAATTCATAAAAATATATTCACATCCATACCAATTCAAGTACCTATCCACAATAAAATTTCGTCACCATATTCGCTGACATAACCACAAATACTGAATCTATGTCTAACATATCAAATTACGTAGTATTTCTTATTTCTAGATATCCACAAACTACATTATCTTACACTCTGACAAATAACCATTCTCCTCATTGTTTCTAATAGCTCAAACTCTTAACGAAACTCCATACATGTGACTTATGTGGTTGTAATTACTAGGATTCTATAATCATCAATGTCCTTCTCTAATGGTGGGGAATCAGGTACAACAGATCCTTGCAAAAGCTCCTCGTGTTCTTTCACAAGGTAACATTTTATTCCTTTAATCTAAACATTATCCTTAATCTTACTTTTCATTTTAATCTTATTCCTACTTGTATGCATGATATGCATGTCACTTAATGCAATCAATAAACTAAATAATGCAAACAAATAATTTAACAATACAAACATTTTAGCACACACCATATATTTTATAGTATAACATATTCTAAGCCTAGGAATCCGTAGAAACCGTAGGCTCTTATACCAAAGATGTTGGCCCCGGGCCTCAGTTCCTATTTTATAGTGACAAGGCTCCAAAATCGGGGTATTTTTAAAATAAAAATAACTATATATAAAACTAATATCAAAATAAAAAGATTTAAATTCCTTGGTGGGAGCAAAATAAATTCAAAAAAAAAATAAAATAAATTGCCTAGAATAATTTGACATGAAAATAAATTAAAATAAGTCATGAAGGGATCCCTTTTCAATAAAAAATAAAAAAAAATGAGAAGTCAGAAAATGAGGAGTAAAACATATAAATCAACTTATGAATTATTGAATAAAAAGATGAAGAGGAAGTAGTAATTGTAACGGCTATGAGTTTTCATTTCTCATGCCCGTGAGATAAGGATGTCACAATCGTGCTTGTGCACGATTGCAACTTCTGATGAACAGGGGTGAAATTTTAGGTTTGTCGCGATCGTGCTTCAGTGAATAGTAGAAAAATTCAAGTTTGTTAAGTACGATCGTGACTTTCTAGTCGCGCATTCCTACTTCAAAACTTCATAACTTTCAATCCAGAAATCCAAAAATTATAAACTTGATGTTCTTAGAAAGCTAAGAAAAGAATATACAACTTTCATGCAGACAATTTTGGCAAATTCTACCTAGATCAATCCAGTTTATTTATTGAAGTTTCAGATCACATTTTATCTCCTTTTTCCCTTTTTTCTCTCTACCATCTGCCAATATATATATATATATATATATATAACTACTAACTATTACAAAAGACCCGAATCTAACAATTATAAACCATGCATACTTAACTCCTAACTTAACCATTTTCTTAAGAATATTTATCCAAAAACCATTAAACAACTAACAATTCCTTTCCCAACAAAAAATATAACAATTTAATAGAGAAAGAATTTGAACATGAACAGAAGAAATTCTTCAACTCTTACTGTCATTCATTTCTCAAAATAAAACAGAGTAGGCACATTACTCCAATTACAAAAAAAAGCCACATCAGTAGTATAATACAAAAATACAACATTGATGCTCATGCCTAACATACTTATAAAGCTATCAAAAATGATCCAAACTAACTTAGTTACAAATGAAATATTTCTTGGATATTTGCTGAAGTTTTTCCAAGGTTAACTGATCTGCTTAGCTATAACGGAAGAGTGGAAAAATTATGGGGTAAGCTGGGAAGCTCAGTGGCTAATATGCTTACAACCATTGGTGATGAGCCATAAACAATCAAGTACATATACATACATATATAGCACTTAAATCTGGAAATTTTAACTTAATCTATGCACAATTCTAGCTCATAGAACACATAATAAAAATGTTATCACATAAATCATATCATGTATTTTTCAACCATTAAAACAAAGCATTCATTCATATATCATGCTCAACAAATCACAATGAAAGGCACAAACACTATGGCTTAAGAGAATCTTATAGAATGAAATGGTGAAATCGAAGTTTACACCATGAATGAAATGAGTCCGTCTTTTGGAGCTCATATACCACAACTGGGCAGTCGGGAGAAGGTTTTAAGTCAATGTGCACGTGAAGAACAAAGTGGTATCTCTCTTGCCCACACAAGCAAAGTTTCAGATGCATACAAATTTCATAACATATTCATATTTTCACGCTTCTCAAATTTTCTGCTTTGTATCAATACTAAATTGCAGTTTCTTTCAAAGTAAACATGATAACAAATTCATAGGGCATTTTTCCACATTCACAATAAGTAAAAGCAATCATTTAAGTACACATACTAACAAATAATTTCAGCTCATCATCATAAAAATTATAAGCATATTACCCACCTATTTACTTACAATTCTAAGCTCAAAACTTGTCTCTCCTTATGTTCTTGCCTTTGACTTTCTTGTTCCCTTCAAACAACCATATTTTTCATTCAATCAACATTCACAACTAAAACTTCCATAAATCTCTACTATCCAAAAATAAGCTTAGTCTTAATCTATTCTTGATTTATCTAACTAGAGGAAATAAGATCTAGTCAAGGTTCATAAAAAAATCTTAAAACAACAATCTCTTGTTCCTCTTCTTTCTTCATATTTATTTGAACTCATCGACACGAATTCAGATCTTCAGGAAAATGAGGACGATGATGGAGAGGCTCCACAGGGTGAGGATGACGTACCAGAGATGGAACTGACTTTTCTATCATATAAAGAAAGCTTGGGTGTTACAGAACCGATATATGAAACTAGGGTTTTGGAGGATGGTGACATCTAAGTGCAGCGCAGTGATACTGGTGTGGTGATTTCTATGTTAACTAGCCTTATGAATAGGCTGAACATGCCTTGGCATTATTCAGTTGTTGAGAAGGTACTTGGATGTAAGGTTTCTTACAGTTTGATGTGCCAACGCCTTAAATCCATGTGGCAGTTTTCTGTGGCTCCGAAAGTCATTGATCTTGATAATGATTATTTTATGTTACGATTGGGGAACAAGGACGACATCCAAAAAGTGTTGCTAGGGGACCGTATGTGATTCTAGGGCATTACTTGATGGTCCAACCTTGGACGCCCATGTTCGACTCAACTACAGCAAAAACTCCAACGGTGACTGCATGGATCCGCTTCCCGGATTTACCTGTGCAATTTTCCATGATTAGGTCTTGCTGTCTTTTATGAGTGCTGAGGGGAAAGCTATGTGTGTTGATGGGACTACGCGTGATGTTAAGCGAGGACAGTTCTCTAGGGTTGCTGTTAAACTTGACTTAGCGTAACCTCTACTCTTGGGTTTCAGTATGAATGGTAACCGGCAAAAAATTATCTATGAGAAGTTTCCACAAATTTGTTTCTCATGTGGAAGGGTAGGGCATAATAGAGTAGATGCCCTCATGATCCTTTTGTTCTGATTGCCCTTATCGCGACCACGACGAATACCACTCAGGCTCTTGTTACGGATTTGACATATGGTCTATGGATGATGGTAGATAGGAAACAGCAGCAGGGTGGACAAGATAAATCATATGGTTGTTAGCAGGAGAGACTCGGGTCAAAAGGTGCTGAGAACCATGAGAACAGAGGCACTAACAACGTGACCTTTGCTGCTCAGAGTAAGCCAGTGAAGGATGTGGTATTGGAGTCGTGGTTTCCTGTTCTTGACTAGCAAGAGGAAGCAGATTCTATTGTTGAGCACGGTCATGAACGAGCGGTGGGAGTTGACCTTGTGCCTCCCTCCAGGTCTTCACATTCTGTGATACCTATAACGGACAGTGCTCAGGGGGGTCAGGATAGTTCGAGGGGAAATGCATCAAAGCTCGTTGAGTTAGCACCAGGGGATGGTAGGGTACATCAATCTTCTTCTGTGACGGGTATACTTGCGGTGCCAGTTGCTAGTGTGGCGGAGGTCGTAACCAGAATTATGTATGTGGTGCCTATACAAGATAGGGATGATGCACCGATACGAGTAACAATAGCTGCAGTGCTGGTATTGGGAGAGGACTTGAGAGTGACTGTGGAGGGTGTGGCACTTCTGGAGATTGCTGTTCAAGAGTATGGGCAATCCACTCGGCCTGGGAAAAGGCAAGTAATACAGGAAAAACATCCGAATGCTGGAAGGAAGCCTGCAAAAGGTGGGAAGGATAGTGATGATGGAGGGCCTGTGGGTCCTCAATAATGGGTTGGCCTATCTATTTCCATGTCCGTCATCGCATGGAATTATTATGGAGCTGGAAGCTCCAGGTTTCGAGTTGCGTTTAAGGAATTATCTAGGCTCTATAAGCCTGATATTTTCATTGTGGTAAAGCCACACAACAGTGGTGAGCGTGCGACGAAGGTCATTCACCAAATAGGTTAGCAATTTTCCTTTCTTGAGGAGGCTCAGGTGTTTTCAAGTGGCATTTCGATATTGCGGAATCATAATGCCTGGATTACAGTTCTGAAACAGTGTCTCCAATATGTCCATATGCTGTGGGAGGAGGTTGGTAGTACTGTGACTCTTGCTGCAGTTTATGCCAGTCCTATTCCATCTAATCGTCTTACACTATGGCAGGATCTTCTATTGCTTTGACGACAGGTGGTGGGACCTTGGTTGGTTATGGGTGATATGAATTGCTTTGTATCTTCGGATAAGAGGATGGGTGGTTCTAGATTGCAGGAACAACGCAGTGATGAGTTGCCTCGCTTCATGCAAAACTGTAAGCTAACAGACATGGGCTTTATTGGTTCTAGGTTTACATGGTTCAGAGGTAATCTTCGTATTAGGCTTGATCGGGCGTTGGTGAATGATGCATGGATCCAGCAGTTCTCGGCTTCGACTGTACACCATCTCCCACATTTTAAATCAGATCATCGACTAATTTTATTATGGGTATCTGCTTTGGCCATTAGGGTAATACGCCCTTTTCAATTTCAGGTAGCCTGGCTCACTCATCCGGGCTTTATTCCATTGGTACAGAAGTAGTGACAAGAAGGCATTTCATGGGAAGCAGCATACGAGGCATTCGTTCAAGAGGTGAAAGTTTGGAATAAGAGGGTTTTTGGTGATATTTTGAGAAGAAAGGAGCAGCTACATGCTCAAATATCTAATATTGAACTCTGTATAGATTCGAGCTGGTCTGATACTCTTGATGCTTTACATAGTGAAGCGACGAAGGATTATGAGCCAGTTTTAGCTCAGGAGGTACTGCTATGGAGACAAAAGTCTAGTGTCAACTAGTCTAATTTTAGAGATAGGAACACACATTATTTTCGTATGGCAACTTTGGCATGGAGACGTGGGAATGCTATTATAAAGCTAAAAGATGTGAACGATGTTTGGCAGGAGGAGGTGGGTATATTGAAAGATATGGTTGTTCAATATTTTCGCAATTTGCACTCTAATGACCGAGGTGATCGTCCGTCGCTGTATACACACACCGTTTTCCCTTCAGCTGATTGTTGTGGCTTGATGTCGAAGCTAAGAGTTATTTCTATCGATGAGGTTTATTTAGTTGTTAAATCAATGGGACGATTCAAGGCTCCAGGTCTGGACAAACTGCAACCTATGTTTTATCTTAGTCAAAAGGAGAGAATTGGGGTATCAGTTCTAGGCATGGTTCGTAATTTCTTTGTGAGTCTTTCCTTCCCTATGTGCTTGAATAATACTTTTGTAGTTTTGATTCCGAAGGTGCAATCTCCTACAGGTTTTCATCAGTTTAGACCCATTAGTTTGTGTAATGTTCTATATAAGATCATTACCAAGCTTATTGCGAATCAAATACGGCTGATTATGCAGAAGCTAATTTCTAGATGTCAGACTAGTTTTGTCCTGGGAAGATGGATTACTGATAATGTGGTGATTGTTCAAGAATTAGCTCATTCCATGCGGCGTCGTTCAGGACGCAAAGGTTGGATGGTAGTTAAACTTGATCTTGAGAAGGCTTATGATAGGCTCTCTTAGGATTTTATCCAGGATACACTACTACTGGCTGAGTTTGAAGGGGAGTTAGTTGAGTGCAATTGCCAATGCACTACCTCAGCGACAATGAGAGTTCTTTTCAATGGATCGATTACGGACCTGTTTCGGCCTACTAGGGGTGTGCGTCAAGGTGATTTTTTTTCTCCTCACCTTTTTGTTTTGTGCATAGAGAGACTCACATATTTTATAGCTGATACGATTACAAAAAAAAAGATGGAAGCCGGTTCATATGGATAAACAAGGAGAGCCATTATCGCACTTGTTTTTTGCAGATGACTTGTTTCTTTTTTTTAAGCTTCTGTCCAACAAGCTGATGTTATTCAGGAATGTTTGAATAAATTCTATGAGAGCTCAGGGAAAAGGGTAAGTGCTATTAAATCTACTATTATTTTTTTGAAGAATACTTCATCCGAGTTACAACGCAATATCTGTAGCTGGTTAGGTTTCCCTCACACTAATTCAGTTGGACGGTACCTTAGTGTGTGCATAGTATAAGGTAGAGGTGAAAGGGAGTTCTATATGCCTATTATTGAGAAGATGAGAGATAGGTTATCGGGGTGGAAACCTAAACATATGTCTTTAGCAGGTCGTACTACACTTGCTAAATCAGTTTTAGCTACCATTCCAGCTTTTGTTATGCAAACTAGTCTCCTTCCTTCTTCAATGATCACCGCTATAGATAGAGTTATTTGGCAATTTATCTGGGGTGCTTCAGATGAGAAGAGGGGCAATCATTTCGTTGGGTGGGCCACTATTTGCATGGAAAAGGAATATGGTGGCCTTGGATTTCGCTCGATTGAGCTGCGCAATAAGGCTTTGTTGCTTAAGCACTACTGGCAGCTTATGACTAAGGCTAATTCTCTTTGGGTCAGAACTTTAGTCGGCAAGTATGGTTGGTCTAGAGTTCTTTGTGATGTCCCAAAGGTTTAGCCATCTTGCTCGATTATGTGGAGTGCTTTGTGTAAGGTGTGGCCTTCATTTGTCAGGGGTTGCCATTGGTATATTGGTAATGGCTCTTGTGTCTCCTTTTGGAAGGATACTTGGGTGGAGGATCTTGGCCCTTTGCATGTATAGGCTTTGGTGGTACCTAAGGATGATATGGATTTAATGGTTAGTGATTATGTTGGAGCTGATGGCGAGTGCAGCGTTTTTGGCTTAGTACTATTGTCGATCATATAGCTTGCATGGTTGTGGATATGACTTCGGAAGATCCTTTAGTTTGGCAGTATAGCCCCACTGATTCCTTTTCAGTCAGTTCTACTTATTCTCTGCTAGAGGATGATGATGGAGAGTATGATAGAATGTGGAGAGCAATTTGGACTTGGTCTGGACCTGAAAGAGTTGACTGTTTTCTTTTACTGGTTGGTCACGACCAGTTGTCAACGATGAGCTTGTGTTTTCGCAATCATTACGTGGCAGATAATAGATGTGTTTGGTGTGGCAATATGGAGGACACGCTGCACGCGCTGCGTGATTGTCCTTAGGCGCGAAGTGTATGGGAACTGTTTGTGCCTGCTAGTGAGCTCATAGGGTTCTATTCGACAAGGTTGCAGGATTGGTTACTTACCAATCTGGAGCGCAGGGGATGGTTATCGTCTTTAGCGGCATACTGGTCTCTTCATTTTGGGGTGATTCTGTGGCTGTTGTGGAGATGGTGGAATAACTATATTTTCGGCCATGGATTGGATATACCTGTTGATGTTAGACCGATCATTGCGAGATATATAAAGCTGTTTTCTTATGCCTCTCTCGTCCGTTCACAAATTAATCCTACCATGGGAAGACAGAAGAGTAAACGGGTGAGATGGATTCCTCCCTTACCTAGGTGGATGAAGCTAAACTGTGATAATGCTCGGCATCATGGTTCTGATAATGCAGGAGTTGGTGGATTGCTGAGAGATGACCATGGTAATTAGCTTGGGGGCTTTTCTATTCGATTGGGGTCTTGCTCAATTTTGGAGGCAGAGCTACTGTTGCTAGAGGACTTCGCATGGCATTATCTAAAGGTCTCTGGTTTCTACATGTGGAGACTGATTCCTTAGAGGCTTATGAATAACTTGCTGGTAATCAAACTTCTCCTACTACATGGGAGGCATCGCGAGAGTGCTGGCTGCTGCATGAGAGATTCCAGGCGATGAAATTTCAACATACTTTACAGGATGCGAACAGATGTGCTGATTATCTTACTAAGTGTGGTCTTGATCATGCTGGTTTATTATTATATTCCGCCCCTCCTGTTAGGCTATTTCATTTTCTCGATTGACATCGTTGTCTATTAGATACAGTCTGATATTATTGATTTAATGCACTTGTTCTTATAAAAAAAACAAGAAAAGAAGATAGAGGTTACAAAAAATGCAGCTGAATCTTCTTCTTCTATTTCTTATCTTCTTTTTATTTCTTTCCTTCTTCTCCTTTTCTGTTTCAGTTTCTACTTCTCTTCTTCTATTTCTTTCTATATTTTTCTTCTCTCTTTCTTTCTTTCTTTCTTCCTTACTATACACAACTCTCCTCTCTTCTTGTATTTTTACACGACTCTCGTCCTCTTGCTCTAGCTCTAGCTTCTTCTAGGTTCTTCTATGACTTCTCTCTTTCTTTCTTACACAAACACGTCTCTTTCTTTCTTATTCTTATTTTATTTCTCCAGCACTTCACTCATGCATCTTCATTTGTTCTTCTCTTATTAGTCTAAAAACTACTATAATCTTCCAAACTTACCCTTCCATATTTAATCTAATGCCTTCTAACTCTTTGACTTAATTCTAACACTTCCATTTAATCCATACAACTATATGTAATTAAATAATAATAATAATAATAATAATAATAATAATAAACTCTATAAATTTCTAGATTTAAAAATTCTGATTTTTACTCGTAGCTAAATGCCAACAAATTCTCATTTAATAATTCTAACTTCCGAGAAAAGTTCGAGGTCCAATAGAAATCCTATGTTACATATATTTCTAACTTTCTCCTTACTATATTCAAGGCATCTAATGCAAAGTCAATCATGTATACTTCATTCCCCTTTTATTCTCTCCTCATTTTTATCTCAATATCAAGCATAAAGTAATTTGTAGCTTAAGGTACACCATTCATATATAAAACAGAACATATCATAATCATTTTTTAGTTTACTAAATCCTTATTCCTTCCCATTCCATGAGCATTATTAAACACCTTTCTTAAACATAAGTTTTTCCTCTTTCATTATACCCTTGATTCGCAATCTAAATTCATCCATAATATAGCCTTTACTCATGATTTTTATATTCTCAAAATAAGAACACAACACATATATTCATTCATCAATTCCTTACCTTCATTATCACATAAAATATAACATGATCACATTTCTTCATTTTTTAACTTTCAACTTTCAACTTTCAACACTTATTCAGACCCTATCTCCATAATCATATTATCTTTAAAACATCTTTAATACAATTCAATTCCATTGTTAATCATAAACGCAAAACTAGTCATAAATATATCCATTTATTCCTCAACATTTTTTTATCATTTTCATACATTTTTCACACTATAAATCTATCCCAACAACATCCCTGTAATACATCATAAATTATTACTCATCATATATTTAAAAACAAGACATCAATATTCTCATTCTTCTTCCACGATGCACATGTATATTGATTACTATTCTCATAATCATTTAATATGACAATAATCTCCATATTTGTTTCATTTATGACTACCCATGAAGATTAAAGTATAAATTACTTGATAAAACTTCAAGCTTTTCAAAATCACGTGAACCTTAGCTTTTTATATATCACACTATCATCATCTTGGAGGTGGAATAGGTTAGGTTTTCTTATGACGAGATGATGAAGACAATAAAATGGAAGTAGCAAATGATGGATGAAAGCAATGTTCAACATTGAGAGGTAGAAGAGAGTGTCGTAGATGAAGAAGAAATGAAGAATATG
>JAOTJB010233796.1:0-17469 GCA_027123815.1 Erythroxylum minutifolium | reverse complement strand
TTGTGATGTGCTTATGTGCTGTGAAATGTTAGTAAGATTGATGCATGCATGAATCATATTTGTTCATGAGTTGTTTGGTAAATGGAAATGGATTTTTGCAAATGGTTTTCGCTTGTTTCTTGATTATAATTCTGTTGCCAACGAGCTTTAACCTCACTCCCTCCCAATCCTGTCCCATTCAGGTGAAGAACAAGAAAGTGAGTAAGTTAAGAGTCAAGACAGCACTCCAGTCTGCATATTTTCTTTTGTATTCTTAAGTTATCTTTTTGAGAACTCAAGGCTTTAGCCACATTTTAAGCTTTACTAGTTCAAGTGTATTAATGTATAGTGGCTTGTAATGTTATTAAAGCTTTGTAAAGACTTCTGCCAATTGTTATGAATGAAATATATGTATGTTCTGTCCATGACTATGATCACTGTTAAGTTTTCACGTTGCATGTGACGATTAAATAGGTTGGAGGTTTGTGGAAGCAGTGGATGTTTATGCTTTGTGTAATTTGTTTCTGGAAAAGAATGAATGAGGATGGCTGAAAAGATTTAAGTCGACACTAAGTAAGGGAGATTGCAAGAAGGAAACATAGACAAAATTTATCGTCTGTGATGATATCACACATAAACGCAAAGGAAAAATATAGAGGAAGAGTATCATCTGCGATGATGTCAAACATAAACGCAAATGAAAGATAGACGCGAGAAACTTAGACGCAAGGAACATAGACGACACGTCATAACACAAACGTAAGGAGTCATCTGTGATGACACGTCATAAGGTAGACGATAGAAAGACAGACGCCAGAAAGGCAGACGATAGGTGGTTAATCCAGACGATAAAAGTCAACTACAAATGATAGAACACAGACCATGGGTCAACCATGGATGATACAAGAAGAAGTTAAGTCAGTATGATTGAACAGACACTTAGTTGGAATTAAACACAGAATTCACTAATCAAGGATTAAGAAGTGATTTCAGGGATTAAGAAACAGTTAGAGACTTAGGTTATAAGTATAAGTCAAGGGACAAAATGTTGAAGAGATTAAGATGAAAATCTGCCATGATCAAGGATTGTCTAGTGTGGGCACTCTACCCTTGTGGGATGCGTGCCCAGATGTCACTCAGGATGTCGGCTATGTGTCTCGCAGATGCGGGGTCCCAACAATATTGGAGGTTGATGAGGAGTTTTAAAATTTAATGGATTTACAAATTTCTCCTCTTATAGAAAGTGTAGCAAATTCAAGTCGATGGCATTATTGAAACAACTAACCATGTCCCTACTTTGTCTAAAATTAAAAGTTCATAATCATTACTAAAGACCAATTCCAAGGCTCAATATAGAAAATTTGAAGCTAATCTTTAACTTAATAGCATTTCCAAGGTTATTCTAAACTCTGAACTCTCACTTAAGATCATGATATGGCTTACCTTAGGGTTTTAAATTCTTTTCCTAAATACAATCTATTGAATCTTTAAAAAAAATACTAGTAAGCTCCATCTCCTTATATTCCCTTCTTATCTCCCTATATTGCCTTCTTACTAAAGAAGAGTCCTTTAATAAGGAAACCTTTAATTTTGGAAGGAAAAGACCTATAAAGAAGCTTAAGAAAAGAAAAAATTTTGGGGGTTCTCTCCTGCACCTCCCTATTCTTAATTATTAGTTTAGAATATTAAAGTATTTAATAGTCCTAATAAACAGTAGATAATTAGGGATCTTATTTATGATAGTAATATTAGGTTCCGATCATACATCTCATACATAATATATATCAAATATACACAGCAAAAATAAAACTGAACCTCAAAAACCAGATCTACTCATGCATATAGATATAGAAAAACAAAAATATGAAATGTAAGATGTTTACATACGTTTCTAATGATCTCCTTCGTTCTTTAATCCTCTCCACATCGGGTTGTCGTAAACCATAACGGTCAACGCAAACTGTCTTTAATAAAATTCCACGCAAAGATAGAAGGATGAAACCTCACAAAAAGATGGTTAGAATTCTTTATTTGTACTAGCAAATACAAGAACTCTTGAAAGAGTTAGAGAGAAAAAGTTTGTGTGAAAAAGAACCTTTCTTTTTCAATTTTTTTGTGTCTTACACAAGATACATGAAAATCATCTCAATTTTCTGCACCATTTGGCGTTTCATAACCCCCATCACGAATGGAAGGTTATAGGAAGTTAATGGTCACGAATAGCATGCATTAATGGAAGTTATGGAAAGTTAATGACCATTAATAACATACATTAATAGAAGCCAACAACATTTGTTTCTAATCTATTCCATGAATCGTTTTCTACCATGATCACATCATGATACAATCCCAAAACACTCTCTCATATCTTGAATCACCATTCAATACCATTTTACTCATCCTTTGGATCTCTTATGTGTGTGACCCATTAGGTTTCTGGTTATGTTGGCCACTTGAATTAATACTTATTTCAAGTAAGTCAAGACTAGAATATAGCAACACTTCATGACCCCAATTGGCTGAAAAGTTAGTGGTTTGACTACAAACACTTCTATACACAATGTTGCCATGCAATTTGTCCTTTCACCATCTATACCCCACTTGGTTCAAAGTATGGTCAAAGTGTCAATTACCACTAAACTGACTACGTCACATCTAGTCTAAGTGTTATTAGATCTTATCCTGTGGATCTCATTACTCTATGTATCAATTGAAGACCCTATTCATGACACATATATGCTCTGGCCAGAGACTCCTGAGTAATGACCCCGAAAAGAGACCATGGCTATCATGTCCTTCTATCGGGAGTGGTGAATCTTTTATTAGCTACTCAATTACCTCTGAATACTTTAAGCTGTACCCAATCACCACTCTATGAGTAACCCCTGAAAGGCACTAATGAATCGAGTCAAAACACAGGATTAGTATCCGAGATATCTTTGAGCATCTCAAGGCAAATTATACTTGCACTATTGCTATGATGAGCCTATCATTGACACTGGAATAGAATATACATATGATTGTCTCATTGTAGGTCAATCCAATGTACTTAATACCCTTAGTAAGCATCCACATGTTAACTCTAAGTTAAGAGCTAATTTCTTGCCATAGAGTTGTAATTATAAACAACCATTTAATTAACCTACCACGTTGATCTTACTGTATTTCAAGGTAGAACATGAGTTAATTGAAATGAATTATTAAACTGGCGAAATGTTTGACTAAACTTTTAAAGGTGATCAAAGTGGTTAGGTATTAAATATTTTTCCCATGTTAAAGTGGCTGTTGTTGGCATAAGTTGTTTTTCTATGTAAAGTGGTTCAAGATTTAGCTTTGTTTTAATAAGACTTGGATGCTTTTATCTTCATGTTAATGTTCTTTCTATTGGAGAAATGTTAGTAGCATGATCATCTGTTGTCACTTTTAGTAGTCGAGATTAGTTTGGTGTAAAAATATTTTCAAAATTACTCCTAATAAAAGTCCACATATTTCTATTTCAAAATAAACAATATTATTTTCGTGCTTTAATATATTAAAAATATAACTAAACTATTGAAAAAGTGTATTATATTAAATACAAAATATTCTTTTTTGCAGGCCCTATATTGTGTTGAAGAGAGTCGCTCATTCTTCTTTTTTGTAGTCTGGAGTTGTCCGTCCATCCATGTAAGTCATCCAACTCGTGTCTACCATATGTATTGCTTTAATAATATGATTTTGATGCATTTGGTTTTTGTGTGAATGCAAAGGAGGTCTTGATTTTGTGTGGTTGTTTAGAATATTCTTATAATCATTGATGAGTTTTTATGTTCTTCTTTAATAATCTAAGTATTTACTATATGTGGAATGAGTTTGAGATCTTATGGATAATTTGAGGCATAACTAAGTTCCTAGGATAGTATATAGGCTGGAAACCTAATAGCACATCATAACACTACCAAAATAACTAGACTAAACTATAGATAGCGATAAATCTAGGTCAATCCTATAAGGATTAATATCAAATACTTTCCTAAATTATTTGTTCAAGAAAATAGGTGGATTTTTAATTTGAAACAAATTAAAAATAAAATAAAATTGAATTTATGAAAATAAATCAAATTAAATTATAACAAAACGATAAATTTGATGAATAAATTTAACACCGATTCATTGGTTTCATCTCATCCTAAGCACAATTTCACAAATGTCATTGAGTTATTGTCTTTACTCCTCCTTTTAGACTATTGATCGTGAATTAATAATAAGCTCTATTAATTCCGATTTTTCCTTAAATTTTAATTAATTACAAAGCGCTCATTAATTAACCCTAACTATCAGAAAACCTAGAATAAGCTCTCTAAGTTTATTTAGACAGCAGCATTACAATTAAGAAAAACGTATTAATTTAAGAAATAATCACGGAAGCTTAAACTTTTTAACTTAAGCTATGTTATTTCTAACGATTCAGTATCGTTAGTTGCTACAAATGATCTTCCACATGACTAATGCGTATTACATTCAAGATCTTGCAATAGGTAGTCATAAAAATGACTCAATCGAGCATTAAAACCATCATTATCCAAATACCCAATTAATCCATTCAAAATAATGTAACAATCTAAAAAGAGAGTAGACAATGATATAGACACTATACGCTTAATGTGCTCTTTGGCTTCGATCCCACCTCCGAATTGGTGTTAAGTGATTTAGCCTTCTATCTCCATCTTCAAGCTCCAACAATCAGCCTTTATAACCTCCATTTATGTAAAAAGATTGAAGAGATAATGGAGGAGAATAGGACAGCCAAAGATGACTCTCCCTTGGGTCCACGCCAATGTTCTCTTCTCTTCTATTTTGATTCTGCCTCTTCTCTAGCCACTATTCACTCCACTATTTTATGATCTGACAAATTAATATGTTTGGCCATAAGTTACTGTTAATGTTTTCACTTCTCTACTGCAAGCTCTTGGTTGCTCACTCCCCACACCGCAGCCCTCTCGATTGCTCACTCCTAACACCGCAGCTCTCTCTGTTTTTTCTATTTCACACCACTCTCACACTATTCACTAACTGGATAAATAAAGAAGGTTTGCCAAGCTACTGTTCACGTAACTTTCTCTTTTGTTTCTTCTCACGTAGCTCTCTTCTCTATTTTTCTCCCTATTCAAGCTACTAATTGTGTGATGTGACAAATTAATGCAATGGACTACTTCATTGTTCACGTTTCACTCTCCTACATTGCAAGCTCCCTTCTATTAACCCCACCTAGCTATATTAAGACTCAAATGAAGTAGCCCGCACTCACGTTTTCTTCACTCTCCAATAAAGATGGGAGCTTCAGTCCTCACCTTTCCAGCCGACACCCTCTCCAGTCGACACACTCTCATTTCTTCTTTTTTCCAGCTGAACCTCTTTTGCTTCTTATCAAAACTAGGATAAAAATGTGGCAAATGTATAGCTAGCTTTCAATGGGCAGTTGTTTATATAAATCTTATTGGAGAGACCTCTTTAATGGGTGTGGTAACGTAAATAATGGCTGTAATAATTTGGAATGACTGTAAAAATTTTACTCATGTGTTTTAGACTCCTTTCTTTATTCAAAAGCTACGCACAACACCATATGGCAGCTAGGCTTTTATGAGCATGCTTTCAAGTCACTTTAATTTATTCACTTCCAAAATATATCTAAAATAAAATATGAATCAAAGTGAGCATCCTAAGCATTTCTAAGGTATTAATCACTAAGTGTAAAAGATAAATAGATCAACATTTAAACACGTATCAAAATTTGTGATGCAGCTCCTGTGAGGCTTATTGGTGAAAAATTCCATGAGTTTAATAGTCACAACGAGAACATGCTTTCTTGATTCATAGGTGTAAATAATGCCACGTACCACAGTATTGAAATCAATTATAGGTGCTTAATTCAAACATAAATACTTTAACTTCAGTTTGATTAATTCAAACTTAGTAATAACACAAGAAATTCATAGGTGTAATAGATAAGACGGTTCTTTGCATAATAAACCCCTAGGATGATATATAGGCTAGAAACTCTTGATGCAACTCCCATGAGGCTTATTGGTGAAAATTTCCACGAGCCCAGAAGTCACAAGGAGAACTTTCTTTCTTGATTCACAGGTGTAAACAATGCCACGTACCATATTATTGAAATCAATTGTAGGTGATTAATTAAAACATAAATACTTCAACTTCAATTTGATTAATTCAAACTTAGTATTAACACAAGAAATCCATAGGTTTAATAGGCAAGATAGTTCTTTTCATAGTAAATCCCTGGGACAGTATATAGGCTAAAAACCCATGAAATAGCTCTCATGAGGCTTATCAGTGAAAAATCCCAGAAGCCTAGGAGTCATAGTAAGAACTTGCTTTCTTGATTTATAGGTGTAAACAATGTCACGTACCATAGTATTGACATCAATTGTAGATAATTAATTCGATAGATTAATACTTAGGGGATGTTGTGTAAAGTTTAGATGTTCTGTAAACTTAGGGGACATGAAGGATACTAACAATGAAATCACTTTTTTAAATTAACAATTTTGGATAAATGAGTAGTGTTGATAGATCTTCGATGTATAAATGATTGACACCTGATGGTTGCATTAATCTTAAGTTTGTTGAGGGAATTGAAGGATTTATTTAGTATTCATATTCTTAACCTGCATATATGGATGACCTAAAGATCAGATGTCTATGTAAAAAATGCAAACATATTTGTTTCCTTCTTATCGATGAAGTGAATGGCCATTTGCTGAGAAAAGGGTTTGTTCCAAATTATTTTGAGTGGACACAACATGGGGAGTCATTGATTTGTAGCACCTCAAGGGGTAATGAAGTAAACTCATCAGTAAATATGGATGAGTTTGAAGGGGGAATAGATTTAGAACAAATAATGTGGGTGCAACTGAAAATCCTTACATGCAAATGGTTTATGATACAGTCGATTATACCTTTTAGGAAAATATAAAAAATCTTGAAGAAGAACCAAACCCACATGCAAAACAATTTTTTGACTTACACTCAGCTGACTAAGAATTATGACAAAATTGTAAGACAATGACTCAATTGTCTTCAATTGCTCGAATATTGAACATAAAGTTTGAAGAGCATATTTCTGATCATAGTTTTGGTAAAATTCTTATATGGTATAATGAATCATTGCCTCCTGATCATATAATGGTTAATAGTTTTTACAATACGAAGAAACTTATTAGGAGTTTTGGTTTGCTTGTTGAAAAAATTAATCGTTGCAAATTGGGATGTATGTTGTATTGGGGAGATGATGTGGAATTAAAAAAGTTCAAATTTTATGGTTCAATCTAGGTTTAAGCTTAGAAAGCGTTCTACCCTGTCAGTGGATGTATTATTTCCCGCTAACTCCGAGACTTTAAAGACTATATGCTTCTGATATTATTGCATCTCACATAAGACGTCATAATGAACATGAATAGGAAGATGGAATAATGAGTCATCTATCGAATGCATTGGCTGGAAACATTTCAATAACACCCATTATGAGTTTGTAGCTAAAAGTCGAAATGTTAGGTTGGGATTGTCGATAGATGGATTCCAACCTTTTAGTCAATCTGGCCAACAATATTCATCATGGACAATCATATTATTCCTTTTAATTTGCCTCCATAGATGTGTATGAATGAGGCGTATATATTCTTGACAGTGATTGTCAGGGCATACAAATCCAAAGCATAAAATTGATGCATTCTTATAACCATTGATATATGAATTGTATCAACTTTGGGAATATGGTGTGGAGACATATGATTTGTCTCTGAAACAAAATTTTATTTTGAGAATTGATGTGGACTATTAATGATTTTTCGGCATATGCTATGTTATTTAGACGGAGCACAGTAGGACAATTAGCTTCTCCTTATTATGGCAATGATTATGATGTGTTTTATCTTTCAAACGAAGGCAAAATATGTTGGTTTGACAATCACAGGAAATTTCTTTCTCTAGATCATCCATTTAGATGCAATAAAAAAAGTTCATTAAAAATAGGATGGTACAAACACCTCCTCCTCCTCCCAAAGCTGGTGAAGAGATATTGCAAAAGATTGATGAATTAGGTTCATTGAAAGCTATAGAATTTTAAGTTGATGAAGCTAATACAAGCATTAGTAAAAATTTTGGTTAGAGAAAATGAAGCATCTTTTTGGGATTTGCCACATTGGAAAACTAATTTGATACGTCATAATCTAGATATGATGCATATTAAAAAATATTTTTGACAATTTGTTCAATACCATAATGAACATTGAAGGGAGGAAAAAAGATAATACAAAATCACTAGCTGATTTGAAAAAATTTTGTAGAAGGAATAAGTTAGATAAAGATCTAAGCATTGGTAAATATCTAAAAGCATGTAACATTTTAGACAAAGAACAAAAGAAAATTTTGTGTGAATGGTTGAAAACTCTAAATTTTTCTTGTGGTTATGTTTCAAACTTAGCAAGGTGTGTGGACATAAGGAAGTACAAATTATTTGGGATGAAAAGTCATAATTTTCATGTGTTTATGCAAAAGCTAATTCCAAATGCATTTCAGTAGTTGCTACCGAATAACGTATAGGAAGTTATAACAAAGTTAAGTTTATTTTTCAGAAGCTTAACAACATCTAAAATAAAATTGGCTTAAATGGAAAAACTAAAAAGGAAAATTTCAATAATTTTGTGCAAATTAGAAGGGATTTTCCCTCCAAGCTTCTTTGACTGTGTAGAGCATCTACCTGTGCATTTAGCACATGAGGCTAAACTTACTAGTCTAGTTCAATATCGATGGATGTATCTGTTTGAGAGGTAATTATATTAAATATTTAAATTGAAGTACTAACACGTTTTAATAACAGGATTGTAATAACCATATTTGCTAATGTAGGTATTTGCATCACTTGAAGAAAAATGTCAAAAATAAGGCTAGAGTTGACGGTTTGATATGTAATGCTTATTTAGTGGAGGAAGCAAGTAAATTTTGTTCACTTTATTTTGAGTCGCATGTTGACACAAGAGAAAGAAAAGTTCCTCATAATGACGATGGGAGAGGGACAGGTGATGCTGATGGTAAACTATCCATTTTCACATATCCTGGATGAACATATGAATGTTCAACAAGAAGAATATTAACAGAGGAAGATATAAAGGTTGCCCATGGTTTCAATTTATTAAATTGTCAAGAGTTTCAAACTTTCGTGCAATAAGTTGAAATTGATTATTTGAGTTTTGAAATTTAGAGTCAATTGAAATACACCATAATGTTTTTAGATTATACGAGGAATGGTTACGTAATCTAATGCCCAAAAAAACACATGATAATATCAATAAAGAAGTTGAAGGATACTTTCCCCGATGGTTTGAGAAATACGTAAGTTTTCACTTACAATTATTGAAATGATTGAATTATAAGATTAAAATGTTCCAATGACATTATACTATTAATATGATAATTTCTTTTGTGAAAGCCTTAGAAAATAGAGAACAAGTTCATATGTGATCTTACGAACAGACCTTTATGAGCTGTTAAAGCATATCCGGTGCATTTCATTAATGGATACAAATATCATGGCCATAGCATGGCACAATAAATAGTGGAGTTTGTATATTGATATATTACTATAGTAAAATTTTTAAGATACTTAAAATTGAGTACCCTGCATTACCAATAAAGCAGAATGTGATATTTAAGTGTAACTAGTTTTATCCAACTCCTAATGTAGGTACAAAAATGCATAGCTGATAATATCTAGTTGAAATCAACCAGCGAAGAATATTTAGACAATTGGAATCTTTGGTGTTGGCAATGCAAGTGATCCAGATGTATTATGTCCCTTTTCCTAGTTTACAACGAGTTAAGTTAGATTGGTTAGGCATTTGAGCTTTTCAGATAGATGTTTATGAAATAAATGCATCTATTACATATGATGAAATGAACCTTTGAATGATCAAAATAATGAATATGTTGAAATTTCATCTAGAGAGGATGAGGAGGGCAAGGTACCTGAAGAGAATCCTGAGTTTGATTCTAATTCTTCAAAGAAAGAAGATAATGATTATTTTGATTTACAATTAAGTGCTGATAGTGATTAATTTATGTTTGTAATAGAATATCATATTCAATAAATAAATTATTGAACCAACAATTGATTGTTATATATTGAATTGAAATTTTTATATTTCTGGAATATTCAATAAAATATATATTTTAGGTTAAAATATGCCACCAAAGAGCAAAAAAGATATGATGTGACCAAGGTTCAGACCAAAATTTGGAGCCAATTATTCTCCAAATGAAGCATCACATTTTGCAGCTACAATAAAATGAGATTCTATACCTCCAACTACTACACTTGCAGATGAGGTATCACCTTCCATACCTGCTACTACACCATCTACCACCACTATACCGATAGAGATATCAGGGATAAATGATGCGGATGAAGGAGGTGGCCTGGAGCTTAAGGAGTTGATGGAAGAACTAACATCACAATTGTCAACAATCTATGAGGGAAAATACATGAAATACCACATGTTTATAATTAAGTTATAGGTTTAAATTTAAAAATGTTATAAAATTAATCTTTTTAATATTAGGTTGATTCCGTCTGGACCGTGCTCAAGAAATATGACATCCAAATTCAAGGAGAAGATTGATCTTGAGGGTTGTATAAGGAAGAATATCTCTCTAGCGACAAAGGATTTTTATTATCAGGAGTTTGAGATACAAAAAAATATTTTTTGTTTTTTAATTGATTTTTATACATTAATTAGATAAATATTGTAGATTATGAGTACTTATCATATGTTTTTTTCTTTTTTTAGAAAGAATTCTTTTAGGATTCTAAATTTGACGCAGTCATTTATAAAGTATGGGAGAGACCAGCACGTACACATTATCAGGACTTTATTGGTTCGATACATAAGACTGGTGTTCAACTGCCTTATATTTCTGAACAAATATGGAGTCGTTGGCAGCAGTATTGGATATCACTCGAGGCCATGTCTATTTCAGAGTGTAATTCTACCAACAAAGGTGGAAGACCGAGGAGAGAGAATCTTCCCTTGCATACTAGATGATTTATTACCCACCATAAGCATGCAGAGAAACTTGTAAGTATCTACACTTTACACTTATATGCTGAATTTTTTACTTTGATGTATTTCAATCTAATTTGATTTGTGAATTTTGGAATGAAAATATATGTATTATGGAGAATAATAATGTTATAAATGTCTGGTGCCATATATGATTATGTTGTTAGTGACTTTCATTGTTCAATAGGGGTAAATATGATAAAAATAGAGAAAATTCTGCCAAATTTTGTTTAAATTGTAGTTCACTTATAACTTTTCATTCTAATGCAGGAAAATTCTAAGCACGAAGCCTACACCTCGTCAACTCTTTTTACGCACTTACACTAATAAGAATGACGGTGTGACCTTCGTCAATACCCGATGTAGAGAACTAAATGTATGTGAAATTTATGTTTTAATATTAATGCTTAATAAGTATCACTTATTAACATAAACATTGCCTTCTGATAGGACAAAATATAAAAAAGCATTCAACGACAATCTCAGAAGTCTAAAGATGTTGATGAGAGTGAAACCTATCTTTGTGCAGTAGGTGGTAAGGACCGTCATGGAAGGATATTCAGCTTAGGTTCATTTGTGAACACATGTTATTCACAATCCTCCACATCCAGTATAGCAGCAGCTAGTAGGTGGTCTGCACCCAATGAAATCCATGAGCTTCGGAGCACAGTACAGGCACTGACAACTAAGTTACAAAAGTAGATGGAGTACATAGCCCAGCTCCGTAATAAGGTGGATGAGTTAAAAGGGAAGGGCAGCACATCATCGCAAAATTTCAAACATCCACATTCACCAAATGAATAGCGTAGTTGTAGTCACTACATGAATAGTTGTTAAATACTTATTGTTGTACAATTAAGATAATTTTTTATTATTAATTAAGAAATTTTTTAATTTATATCATCAATCAACTTTTTATTTTAACAAATTAAATATAGAAACAAATAAAAATATTATCAATTGATAATTGATAGCTGTATAAATTATGAATCAATCATAAGATTATCAAATAAAATTAAATGTAAGGAAAAATTAAAAAACAGTATCAATTTATTGATCGACGAAAAACCAAAATATGTCGGTAAAATGTTATCAATTTACCGACAGATAACTAATCTCCATCGATGTAGTTAGTCGTGAATTTACTGACAGAGATGCCAAATCTGTTAGTAAAAATACCAACAAATAAATCCTCTTCCATCCATTGCTAAATTTACCGACCGAAACCTACTTTCCTTTAGAAAATTTACCGACAACACAAAATTATCGTCACTAAATAAAGTGACGATATATAAAATATCTATCGATAAATTAGCAACGAAAAATATGTTCTCCATTGGCAATTATTACCTACAACCGCTTCTTCGACGACTTGCTCCGTCAGTAAATTCCATCGCAAAATTAACTTTTTTTTGGGATCAGAGATAGACCTTTTATTTATCAAGGCTAGGATAATAATCCCAAACCATAAAAGGGGTATACAAATGAGGTTGTCGAGCTAACTCATAAGCTTCGACATTGTAGTGTTTACTAATCTAACGCACTGAAACATCAGTTTTACGCTTGAGAATACCTAAACAATCATCTATAATTTTACCAAAATCAGATGAATCTTCCATAGGTGATTGAAAAGAGTAATCGACTTCCTGAAGATCCATTGCAATATAACACGATCCATGGAGATGCAAATCAATCCAGAACAAAAGAGAACGAGAAGCTATAACTTCTACTATGTTAGGCAAAATTAACTTACTGATGGAAAATCTACACTTTCTGTCGGTAACGTCAGTCTCTAAACCATATTTTTCTTATAGTGTCCTAATTATCACTATCCTATAAAAAAAAGAAAGAAAAAAGTATATTAGAATTGTAAAACAGGTTGATGTATCTAAAAAATGAAATGCTAATTACTTTATTATGGCCTTAATTTAATCAAGACAAACAATATAGTCCAAAACCTAAAAAGAACAATGATTAAGTTCTTTTTACGAACAAATTTAGAAAGTATGAACATAAGCAATTAATCTCAACAAAAAATGATGTACAATAACTGTGAATTAAGGAAATTTGTTACCTAAAAATACATTAGCTATTGCTAGAAAAATAAGTCATTATGCACACCTGATGTGATTCCCTTTGTTGTGAAAAAACACTAGAAAAAGAGTATCAAGCTGCACAAGACGAGGATCATCTGGACCAAATACTCCCATTGAAGTATCAATGATCACCTCTCCATCTTTGTGTGCCTTATCACAATAAAATGTCAGTCTTCTTTATCCAAAATGACAAGAAAAAATGTAACTTTATCTCAGGGATATAAAAAATTGCGAACGTACATACCAAGTAATTCATCGTCATTTCCTAACTCAAGTTAAAGTTGCCTGAGTCTCTCCTCCACCTCATAATATAAACCTAAACATCAAATTGTTAACTAGTTGCCCCTGTTCCAATTCAATAAAGATAAATACTTTACTCTATGCTACTCTTTTCCTAGGAAGAATGTATCATCAATCTTCCACATCAAACTCCCAGAAAAGTGAATTGGCTAAAAACTAATTTCCATTTAAGAGAGAAACTCATTCCATTAGCAACTGAAACCCTTAACCTTTAATATAAATTGTCCCTTTCAGAATAGAAAAGAAACCTAAAAAAGGTAGGGAAAATTCAAAAACCTGTATCTTTAGTTTTTAATTTTAGGATTAACTTTCAATGTACAATTATTTCTCAAACTTGGTTTAGTATTATCTCTTTCTCATCCCACTTTACGCATAAACAAGATAGAAGTTCTGATAAATGATTTTGTAATTTAAAGCAATTTTGCTGCCTAACTTTCTTCACTTTCAAATGTTAATTTCAATAATGACAATTGATACAGTATCTAAAGATTTAAACTAAATCGATGTTTGGATCATAAGGGCAAACAAAAAAGCTTGGAAAAAGATTTTTAACTCAATATTCAATGATGAACTGGAAAGCACTGAAAAGAAATGTCAAAACAACATCTGAAAGGATCTTGTAAACACTTACATTGCTGGAATTTTAATTTAAAAAAGATCATGGTTTAGCATGAGAACATACACACAAACTTAGACAACAAGAAAGAAAATTTAAATGCAGATTGAGAAAAGGTAATATCTCTTAGAGATGGTGATCTAGGAAAGCATGATAATTGTCTCTCAAACTACCAATCTATGTATTTTTGCATGAACTAATTTTTTTTATTTCCCATAGAATGGTAAATTGCTTTGACAAGATCCTAAATCAATACAAACTGAATTAGGAATATCATATTCTGTCAATAATGTCAACAACTATAGAGGGTTATAAACTGAAGACCATTATGGTCTTAGATTAGAAAAGAATATGCCTTGTATAAGCTAAAGTCACTTTACCAATATTGTACAAAAGCGTAGGCATGTACCTTATAAAGCATCCATAACCACCACAAATCAAATAAACTAAAGACAACCTTTAAAAGTTAATTTATCAAAAAGTGGTCTCCTTCGATTGCATGCTGCACAAAAATAAGTAACATGTGCATATAAAAAATATAAGTGTGATGCAACTATAACCATATATGGATAGGATTCAACCTTAGAGCATTAGGAAAAAAAAACAATTTATTCACCTTTTCCAACTAAAACTACAAAATTAGTAAAAGTGTAGAAAAATCAACCTAGCATGAACGAACCAAACTCAGATGGGAAAGAGGGATTATCAACAAAAATCAATTATATAAATTTCAGTTGAACAATCTTGAAGCATAATATGCTAATGGAAACAAATTAAAAAAATTAGAAACCCATCTCTGATCTCTAAATATCAATCACCATGCCAATTAACAAAACTTGCATGCTTTAGAAAATAGAAAATTGCAAATTCATACATAGAAAAATAAACTCATAATATACGGGAGTACCTGATCCAGTGTCGGAGAGTCAGCGAAGAGAAAGAAGTAAATGAGGAGGGAAAGAGACAAAGGAGCCAATTGAGGCTACAATACCCTATTTAAGGAAACCCAACAAGATAGATAAGCATTAGAAAACCAAAAGCATTAGAAAACTAAGGCTTTAGAGTCACTCAAAACCCTAAACCAGCTGTAAAAACCTGAAATAGTAATCAATCAAGCTTTATATTCAACGTTCACACAAAGAGATTTGACATAATTACAAATAGAAATCTTCCAATTCTAGAAGCTATAAATCCCCAAGAATCCAAATCTGTATTCGAGATCAAATCACGAGAAGAGAAAGGAGCAGAAGTTTGGTGAAGGGATGGCTAGTGATGCCCAAAGGAGAATTGACAGATGTACCAATTTGACCGACTTTTGGATACAAAGATTGTTAGTACATAAGGTGACATGACGACGACGAAGGCGATAGAGCAGGCTACGGCAGGATTTGTGTGTCATACGATGAGTTCGTTCGGTTTTGAAAATTGTACTCCATTATTGAGGAGATCAAAGCCAAATAGAGAGAAGCGAAGAATATGGAAGAAGGATTAACCAAAAGCATCGAAGTTGTGGATGTAAAGTATTTAAATGATGCAACAACATTTTAATTTTTGTTGCTTTTTTTAACGTATGGCAACAATTTATTCTTATTGTTGCCTATTAATATTATTAAAGGCTACGTTTTATATAGTGTTGCATTAGTTTGAAGCAACATATTTTAAAATGTTACAAACAAATTTTAAAACGCCGCGAATCTTGTACCGACGCTTGAGGTAATCAAATGTTTGTTCTTCTTTTATTTTTTCATCAAACAATATGGGGGTAGCTTCAGGTTCCGTATTTGTAAAAAAAAAAAAAGAAAGATGTGCAGCTCGGAGGTTGGTGCAACCCCCTTCTGCACCATTTTGACCTTTGCTTGGTCACCGTTGGAGAGGTATGTCACCGTCACCAACCAGCGGCTAGGACGCAATTCACCGGTGGCTTCTCCATCTAAGGAGTAGTTCAAAGTCACCGAACAGCGACTCTTTGGTTCTAGTTTCATACATGTCTTCCAGGACTAAAGAAGTCTCAACTTAGTGAGGACAGAGCTGAAGAAACTTCCGACCAACTCTACAGACCAGACGCCAGACAAGGTTCCTTCAGCGTCAAATGAGTAGAATAGCGTAACAACTACTCTATCCTTGCTTTCCTTTATTTACCATATATCTTCTATATGCTTATAACCGGAACGGCGAAATGAGATCGTATAATAT
This sequence comes from Erythroxylum minutifolium, assembly GCA_027123815.1. Taxonomy (NCBI): domain Eukaryota; kingdom Viridiplantae; phylum Streptophyta; class Magnoliopsida; order Malpighiales; family Erythroxylaceae; genus Erythroxylum; species Erythroxylum minutifolium. Next base: position 1,168 of record JAOTJB010233796.1, on the reverse strand, counting down.
TACTGTATTAACCTGTGTTGGTTTTTGTGTAAGCTATAAAACTAAAGCAGCAGGAGAGCAGCCTCGTCGGACTAGGAGGAGAAGCAGGGAGACCCGGTGGAGTCCAAAGTTACTAGATGGCAACAAGGTTCTACTCTGTCAGAACGGGTGCGAAGGGTGTAAGATACTTCGAACATGTGCCAGGTAAGGCCAGAGCTGCACCTCTCTCCCCCCCATGTCTGCCATAGTCATTTCATTTCCCTTCCCTCTCGTCGAAAGTGTTGCAGGTAACCTTTAAATTTACTGTTTTGTATTTTGCTAAATGTGTGTGCATGTAAGGTTTCAGTTAAGGGCGATCCTCTTTTTTTTTTAAAACTACGTTACTGTCCAATTAGTGCCTTGGTCTTTTTCATTTTCTCGGGTGCAATGAGCTTTCCTCATGGTCCGTTGTAAGCTGGGTGGGGTTCTCCTTTACTAAATCGTCCATAAGGAGTAATGGCGGAAGCTGAACGCAGCTACAGCTGCTGGTTGGGGTCAGGCAGAACAAGTTCGTTGGATAGGGATGGGGAGGTAGACTTGTTCAGTTAATGATGGATGTAGACTCTGGCAATTGATTTATCGGCTGCCTCGAGCATTCTGACAGGGCAGCTGTTGCAGGAGAGATGCTGGTCCTTTCTCCTCATTCTACCGTTGGACTCCGCTAGCGTTTTCATACCTTCTCTTTTCGGTAGTTCTCCCTTTTATTTATAGCCTCTTTTATTCAGATCTTTTCTTACCATTTGCTCTATTCTTCTACCCACTAGCTAATTCTCGCTTCCCAAAAATTGGTCCAGAGGGTCATAACTCGTAGCTTCTTTATTTATCAAGCATCAAAGCTCACGTCTCACACTCCAAAACCATTTTTAAATTCTGTCTGCATAACCATTTACGGTAATGTTTCAATCCCTGCCAGTGAATCGACATATTATATGGTGCGTGATTTTCACGTTGAGTAGCAGGGTTGTTTATTGTGATCGGTGGGAGTTTTTATTATTTTTATTTCTAAGACTAATCTTATTAATATCGAGTTTATTTTTTAGTATTAGTTTTATCATTTTTATTACTACTTCTATTTTTTTAATATAATAACTATTATTTATTTAGTGATTCCTATCATCTATTTTTTATCAATTATTATTATTATTTGTAG
>JAOTJB010233590.1:0-17475 GCA_027123815.1 Erythroxylum minutifolium | reverse complement strand
TCTGATTTCTGATTAATTGGACAAAGTGTTTTGAAAAGAAAAAGTGGCCACATAATAAGTGACTAGTGCAAAGCGTTTTAAAAGAGTTTAAATAAATAAAGTGTTTCAAAAAGTGGGCTCGCAAAAATTGACAAGTGAAAAGTGTTTTAAAAAAAAATTTATACCGACTTTTGTTTAGTGAATGATCAGTGTGAAGTGTTAAGTGATGTGACACGCCACCCTCGCGGGGCACGGATCCGGGTATCACCATCGATATCGGATTCGGGTTCAGCGGGAGTTGGGGTGTTACAATCAGGCTCTACTTCATGAATTTTTAGCGAACCAAGCACTTCGTCTAGCTTCATCTTGCTTAAATCCTTGGCCTTTTGTATTACTGTTACCTTAGGTCTCCATCTTTTTGGAAGACTTTTGATAATCTTTCTGACATGATCTTGACTATCGTAGATTCTCTCTAGAGCTTTAAGTCCATTAACAATTGTTTGGAATTTTCCAAACATCTAATCAATAGACTCATCGTCTTTCATCTTGAATAGCTCATACTAATGAACAAGAATACCAATCTTGGATTCTTTCACCTGATTTGTGCCTTTATATGCATGGCTAATGTGTCCTATATTTCTTTTGCAAATTCACATCCATGAACCTTATCATATTCACTTCTGCTTAGAGCACAACTTAGAAAGAACTTGACCTTTGACTTTAATTGAAAGCAAGCTTTCTGATTAACCTACCATTGGTCACGAGAGATGCTTTTCCCTTCATTTCCTATTGGGATGTATGGATCATTTTCAATGATATCCCAAAAATCAATATTTGTGGATTCTATAAAGAGTTGCATCTTGTCCTTCCAATAATGATAATCTTCACCATTGAATGCAGGAGGTCTTAAGACCGAGGCACCTTCTGCTATGAAAACATGTGATTCAGCCATGGATCTTTATCCTCACTTCGTAAGAATATTTCTTGGAAACCTTGCTCTGATACTAACTAAAGTAAATAACTTATTAATAAAGAAATCACGTATAATATGCAAAATCATGTCTAAGATATGAATCTTTAAAATCTTCTTGATTTTCTTGACAAATTTAGATGATTACACGTTTAAACAATGCATTTAATTTTGATGAGTAATGAAATAGGAAAATTTAGTATATATTCTTCAAACATTAAGAAAATTAAAAAAGGTAAGAGTCAGAGAATATAACACCGCGATTTATACTAGTTCACCCTCAACCTTGAGCTACGCCCAATCCTCAGAGTTCATTTGAGATTTCACTATCTCCTTCAATGATACAAGTATTATTTCTACATTTGCAAAGCCTCTTCAGGTCTCTTTCATAAAGTATTCTTTATCTACTTCCTTAGCCACTTTAGGTTCTAGGTTTCATTTCTCTCGAAAAGATATTGTTTGAGCTTTCACACTCACTTTACAGATGTATTTGCTCTTTTTCTTTCTTTCTTTTCTCTTAGAATATTTTTCACAGCATAAGCACTTGAGCACAAAATTCTCTTAGTATTTTTGTACATTCAAAATTCTTATTGAAGTCTACGACTACAACTAATATTTATAACCTAAATTCCAACGGTCTTCTTGAGAAATCTACCTGTAGAGTCTTCTAAAGTCTATTATTAGTTGAGTCCTGTAACTAACTCCAACTAATTGACATTCTAGCACATTCTTTAATTACATCGACTTGTTTAGATTTGTATTCCTGATTTGATGTCTTAGTTTTGATCACTTCGTCTGATCCATCTTATTTAACTTTTACTTAAGTATCGTCTTGATTTGATGATTTGTGCCACTTATAATTATCTGCGCATTTAACAAATTCATCAAAATAGTTCACACACTTCTATTATTATTATTATTTGATTTTCATCAAAATCAATAGAAAAAGTGAAGTCTTTTTGACTTAGCAAATAGTTCTCAAGTTTGAGAAGCTTGGTTATGTCTTGGGAAAACCACTTCCTGATCCCCCTGTTGTTGATGCTTCTAATGATGATCAGAGGGCATATAGGAAGCATCTTGATGATAGCAAGGTGGCTAATTATATTAGGCTAGCCACTATGTCATGGGAGCTGCAAAAATAGCATGAGGCACTTAGTGAGCTTTTTGATGAGCAAGCAAGGTCAAAAAGGTTCGAGACTTCACAATTACTCTTCCACTCTAAGATGGTTAGGGAACATCTCCAATATAGTATGCATTGAAGATAAATGGCTACATCAAGCGGTTGGCCTCCTTAGGTTTTCTTTTCGATAATGAATTAAGTATTGACTTAGTTCTGACGGGTTTAACTAATAGTTACTCATAATTTGTGCTTAACTATCAGATGAACAATATATCCAGTAAAATTCCTGAGCTAGTTAGCATTCTCAAGGCAGTCGAGCCATCTATCCATAAGGACAAGGTTGTGATGCTAGTGGACTCTTTTGGTTTGAAGAAAAAGAGCCAAAAGAAGAAGAAGTCTAATGGGCTTGAGGGAGGTGTCAAGAAAGCAAAAAAGACTGCCTCGAAGGGAACTTGCTTCCATTATGGCAAGGATGGTCATTAGAAGAGAAAATGTAAGACATATTTGGAGTCCTTGAAGCAGAAGAAGGCATCTGATGCCCCATATCCTTCAGGTATTTATGTTATTGATATTCATACTATTTATGATAACAACATATGGATATATGATACTAGTTGTGGCTCATACTTTTGTACTGACATGAAGGGCCTCAAGAACAGTAGCTAACTCAATAAGGGAGAGTTAGACCTGCAAGTGGGCAACGGAGCAAGCATTTCTACATTAGCTATAGGCACATATGTATTGATGCTTCCTAGTGGGCTTGTGCTAGAATTGGGCAATTGTTTTCATGTACCTACTTTGACAAAAAATGTAATGTCTGTTTCTAGTCTTAATAAAGCTGGATTCCATTTAAATTTTAGTAATAATGGTTGTTCAATTTATTTGAATGGAATGTTATATGCTTTGGGTACATTGCGAAATGGTATATACATATTGGATATGTCTAATCTAGTTATAAATATTAATAATAACAAAAGAATAAAATGAGATAATATGAAATAGTCTTACTTATGGCATTGTCGCCTTGGCCATATAAGTGAGAGATGCATGTTTAAACTACACAAGTGTGGTAGTTTAGGGTCATTTGATTATGAATCATATGACACATGCAAATCTTGCTTATTAGGCAAGATGACTAAGTTACCTCGTAAGGGACAAGGTGAACAAACTAGTGGACTTTTAGACCAAATACATACTGATGTATGTGGTCTAATGTCCATACATACAAAAGGTGGTTTCGTATACTTCATTACTTTTATCGATGATCATTCTTAATATAGGTATGTGTATCTTATGAGATACAAGTACGGACTTTGAAAGGTTTAAAGAATTCAGAAATGAAGTTGAGAAATAACTTGGGAGAAGTATTAAATCACTTCGATCGGATGGAGGTGGTGAATACTAAAGCTAAGAGTTTTTAGATTATCTCAGGGGTAATGTAATATTGTCACAGTTGACTCTACCTTACACATCAGAACACAATAGTGTGGCTGAGAGAAGAAACCAAACCTTGTTAGACATGATGAGGTTTATGATGGGTTTAGCGAATTTACTAAAATCCTTTTGAGGTATGCACTCAAAACTTCTATTTATGTATTAAACAGAATCCGATCCAAGTCAATTGATGTTACTCCATATGAGATATGGAATAACAGTAAATCATATCTTTCTCCTATGAAAGTTTAGGGTTGTCTTGTTTATATGAAGCTTATTCAGTTAGATAAGCTTTAAGATAAATATGACAAGTGTCTGTTTGTAAGATATCCTAAGAAAAATATAGGATATCAGTTCTACCATGTTTCAAAACAAAAGGTATTTGTTTCAAAACATGCTGTCTTTTTAGAGAAAGAGGTTCTTCTATGAGAAGATAGTGGGACCAAAATTAAACTTGTGGAAGTTCAAGATGCTCAAATAGACGTAGATCAACTGCCTGGACCTAAGATTATTGTTTATGAAGTAGTTCAACCTTCTAACACACAAGAAGTTCATAGGTCAGGTAGGATACATCATGTTCTTGAGAGATACAAATTTCTCATAAGTGAACTTAATGATGTATTGCTCATAGATGATTATGAGCCTACTACTTACGAAAAAGTTTTGAAGAGTTTAGAACATGAAAAATTGCTTCAAATATGTCAAATGACTTCAAGCTCTGAATTCTGAAATGGATTCCTTGTATAAGAACCAAGTATGGAATTTGGTTGACCACCCAAAAGGTTAAAACCCATAGGGTGCAAATGCATTTTCAAGAAGAAAACTGACATAGAGGGTAATGTAGTTACCTATAAAGCTAGGTTTGTAGCTAAAGGTTATCATCAAAGGAAAGGTGTTAAGTATGATAAGACGTTTTGCCTAGTTACTATGCTTAAATCTATTATGATACTCCTAGCCATTGCTGCTCATTATAATTATGAGATTTGGGAAATTGATATGAAGATGACTTTCCCTAATGGAAACCTAACTGAGGATATGTATATGACACAACCTAATGGTTTAATATCTATGAATGGAAAAAAGGTATGTAAGCTTCGTGAATCCATTTATGGATTGACGCAAGCATCCATGAGTTAGAATATCCGATTTGATAAGATAATCAAAGAGTTTGGTTTCTCACAAAATTTTGATGAGCTGTGTGTGTATAAGAAGGTTAATGGGAGTGCAATCGTGTTCCTTGTAATGTATGTAAATGACATATTGCTAATAGGAAATGATGTCTCAGCTTTACAGTCAGTAAAAATTTAGTTAGCTAAGAACTTCTTTATGAAAAATTTTGGAGAAGCAACTTATATTTTGGGGATAAGGGTTTATGGAGATAAATCTAAAAGATTGCTTAGTCTTTCTCAATCTGCATACATAAATAAGATGTTAAAGAGGTTTAACATTGAGTAGCTCAAAATAGGTTATCTTCCCATGGTACATGAGATTACACTCTAAAAGACACAAGATGAGAGGACACACATGGGTTTGATTCCTTATGCTTTGACTATTGGATCAATCATATACGTTATGTTATGTACTAGACTCGATGGATCACATGCTCTAAGTGTTACGAGCAGATACTAGTAGGACCCTAGTAATGGTCATTGGGTGGCTACCAAGAATATCCTTAAGTACTTAAGAAGAACTAAAGATGTATCCTTAGTATATGGAGAAGGTGATCTTGTGGTAAACGGGCATACCGATGCCAGCTTCCAATCCTATAGGGATGACTCCAGATCCCAGTCTAAATATGTATTCACACTGAATGGTGGTGTAATCAATTAGAAAAGTTCCAAATAAGAGACGAATGCTGATTTAACAATAGAGGCAAAGTACATTGCAGCTTCAGAAGCTGCAAAGGAAGAAGTTTGGATCAAGAAGTTCATCATGGAACTTGGTGTGGTTTCGAGCATCGCTAACCCAATACATTTGTGTTGTAATAACAATGGGGCTAAAGCATAGGTGAAGGACTTAAGGTCTCATCAGAAGTCCAAACATCTACTCAGGCACTACCATTTGATTATAGAGATCATTAGTAGAAATGATTTCAAGATAGAGAGAGTTCCCACCGACCAAAATATAGCTGACTTGTTTATTAAGCCTATTTCCCAAAAGAGTTTTGTGTTGCACCTATAAGCCTATGGTATTAGATATAAAGGCAATAGGCTTTAATGCAAGTGGAAGTTTGTTAGAGAAGTGCTTTAAAGGCAACACCATTAGAACTTATTGTACAAATCATTTTATGATTAGTAAAGGCATTTTTCATTATTTCGATGTTCATACATTTATGATTTGAAATGGGATATCATTATACTAATATCTAAACTTTTGCTAGTCATAGGATTAATGAAATGGGATATCATTAATTCGGATAGACTAGTGCATGTTATACTCCTTGATTAGATCAAGCAGTAGATCTCAGAAACTGTAGACATGAGTTGTTTAGAGTTAACATGTGGATGCTTACTAAGGGTAGTAAGTACATTGTATTGGCCTACTATGAGACAATCATATGGATATTCTATTCCAGTGTCGATGATAATCTCACCATAGTAATGGTGCAAGTATCCTTTAACTTAAGTTGCTCAAGGATATCACGAATACTAATCCTATACTTTGACTCCATTCATTGTTGCCTTTCTGGGCTTACTCATAGGGTGGTGATTGGGTATAGCTTGAGGTATTCGGAGGTAATTAAGTAGTCAATAAAGGATTCACCACTCCTGATAGAAGGAGATGACACCCATGGCCTCATGATGGGGTCATTACTTAGGAGTCTCTAGCCAGAGTAGATATATGTCATGAGGATATTCTTCAATGATACATAGAGTAATGAAATCCTCAGGACAAGATTTAATAACACTTGGACTAGATATGATGTAGTCAATCTAGTGGGACTTGACACTTTGACTATACTCTGAACCAAATGGGGTATAGATAGTGAAAAGACAGATTGTATGGCAACATTGCCTATAGAAGGGTTCATAGTCAAAACATTGACTTTTTGGTTTTTTGGGGGTCATGACATATAGCTAAATACCGCTCTTGAGTTACTTGAATTAAATGTTAATTCAAATTGTCAACATATCTGGGAACCTAATGGGCCACACACATAGGAGATCTGAAGGATGAGTAAAATGGTCTTGAATGATGATTAAAGATTTGAGATAGTGTTTCGGGATTACATCGCAATGTGATCGTGGTAAAAAATTTTGCATGGAATGGATTAGAAATAATTGTTGTTGGCTTCCATTAATGTATGTTATTCATGGTCATTAACTTCCCACAGCTTCCATTAATGCATGATATTCATGACCATTAACTTCTTATAACTTTTCATTAGTGATGGGGGTTATCAAAGGCTAAATGGTGCAGAAAATTGAGATGATTTTGTGCATTTTGAGTAAGAAAATGAGAAAAGGAAAGGTTTTTTTTTCTAACACACATATTTTTCTCTCTAACTCTCTCAGGAGTTCTTGTCATTGCTAGTACACAGAAAGAATTCTAGCCACACTTCTAATGAGGTTTCATCTTTCTATCTTTATGTGGACTTTCATTAGAGATGGTCTGCATTGATCATTATGGTTTATGACAACCAAACATGAAGAAGATTAAATAACCAAGGAGATCGTTAAAAAGGTATGTAAACATCTTACATTTCATTTTTTGTTTTTCTATATTTATATGCATGAGTAGATCTAGTTTTTAAGGTTCCATTTTATTTCCATTGTGCATATTTGATATATATTATATATAAGATGCATGATTAGAATCTAATAATTCCAACCCCACTCGCGTCACACTCAATCTTAAAAGTATTGGAAAAGTTAGGTAAAACTAAGATAGATGCTATACTAAGTTTCTCCTTTAACGAGTTAAACGCCCTCTTTTGCTCATCCCCCTACTTAAATCCTACAGTCATTTTAACTATCTCAGGGAATGGTGCAGTAATGGAGTTAAAATCCTTTACAAACTTTCTATAGAAACTAGTCAATCCATGAAAACTCCTAACATCACTAATTCTTCTAGGGCTAGGCCATTCCTTAGTTTCCATATGCCATACCTTTTCTTCATCTACTTGTATCCACTTTGCACATACCATATAACCCAAAAACACAACCTTTTTAGTGTAAAAAGAACACTCATTTTGTTTCAAAATATGGAATGAATGATGTTTCCTACAATGCTAACATAAAGAGTATTTATACTAACCCTAATGACTTGGATGACTTTCATAGGGGTAGGAATTGGATTTTAGCTCATTCAAGTCTAAAAAAAGCAAACTTCTGAAAAAAGAGCTTAAAATAAGTTAATTAGGCCTAAACAAACCCAAAAACATAACTAGGCTTATTTAAGGCTAGAATCCACTTATTTAACTCCTAAATAGCATAACTAAAAGTTCTAAATAGATAAAATAAGAAGCCTAAGCATTTGGCCCAAAGATGCTCAAAACAGCTTAATTGTAACAAATGATTTGTTTCAAGTTGTGCATCAGGTCTAGCCTTCTTCAATAAGTCTAACACATTTCTTTAAGCATTGAATCATCATTATAAGCCTTAGTGATGTGTTCCCAAGTGTTTTAGCTTCATCTTTTGCATATAGATCCACCATCAGATTGTTAAGAACCTCTTTAGCACTCTTAGCTCGGAACCTTGTCATTGGACCTTCAAGATTCTCCAATGGATCTTTTCCCTAATATCACTTTGTTGAGCCTATTTAAGTGTTTCTCCTTGCTAGCTATGCCCTCTAACACGTCCACGTCCCAATCCTTCTATCTTTCCTGAAGCCACTTATGATGCTTGATCTCTATCAAAGTGCAATCCATTTAGAAAAATAAAAAGATGAATAGATTTGCAAATTTTGAAAAAGAAAATAACATAAAAAATTGCAAAAAAAATAGCTAGATTTGTAAGAATTGCAACATTTGAGAAAGAAACAAAAGCAACAATAAACATGAATCAAAGAAAACAACCAGATTTGCAGCATTTGAGAAAGGAAGAAACAAAGCAATAAGAAGCATAAATGGAAGAAAATAACCAAATTTGTAAGATTTACACCATTTGAGAAAGAAAGAAAAAAAAGCAACAAGAATTGTAAATGGGAGAAAACATCCAAATCTGCAACATTTGCATTGTTTAAGAAAGAAAGAAATGAAAGCAATAAGAAAAATGAGACAATAGAACTAATATGCACCAAATTAATTTAGGATATCCCAAGCTCTAATAACAATTGATGTGGACCCCATAAATCAAGATCTAGGAATCCAAAAACAAATCACTGAAAGAAATTTCAGGAAATCTAAATCATTTTTGATTATAAGAAAAACCTTGACCAATGCTTAGAGAACACGAAGAAAAGTTATGAAAGAAGGATATTGAAGCCACACTCTAAAAGAGGAGAGATCGAGAGCGATAAGTCAGATGAACCCCATAAGGAATAACCTTGATAACTTCCAAGTTTAACGAAGAACCAACAAAGTAAATAACCCCACTAATTTCATAAAAATACCGATTTGCATTCTTGTACAAAAGATGAAAATTATATATGCTAAAGAAAGCCCTAATCAATCTTTTAGCAGTGATTTATTCTTAAAAATTAGGAAATCCTTAAGATTTAGGAAAACCTTTTCAAAATTGATTGCTACAGCCAACTATAGAAAGTAAACTTTTAGACGTACCCAAATCAACTAAAGATCTCCTAAAATCTTCATAATCTTCTGAATAGGCCAATTAAACAACTAATTATTTCAATTTAATGCGTGAATTAAGGTGATAAGTTAGATTGATCTCTCCAAGCCCAAATCAGTTTCTATTGTTGCTTGTTTAGGCCAACCATCTTTAATAGTCTATAAAGAGCTTCCTTCATCCTTTTAGCTTTAGCCTAAGTTATTACACCTTCGCCAATGTGCAATACAACATTGAAATATGTTGAACGAAATTGCACCATCCTTTGTATGTCCTTAGTTTGGTTTCCATAATTTAGTTCACAATAAGAATTTAAATGATCATGTGGAACACTTGCATATTGTTTTTAGTGTATTAAGAGAGAACCAATTGTATGTTAATGTTAAAAAATGTACATTTTCCATGGAATCTATTGTGTTTCTTAGATTTTGTTGTTAGTTTGCAAGGTGTTAATGTTGATGAAGAGAAGGCAAAGGCAATAAGGGACTAGCTTACTCCTAAGAATGCAAATGAGGTTAAAAGTTTTCATGGCCTATCAAGTTTCTATTGAAGGTTTGTTAAATCCTTTAGTTCTATTGCTACACCTTTGAATGAACTTGTTTGATAGAATGTTGTTTTTAAATGGGATGATGTGCCTGATCGAGCTTTTAATATATTGAAAGATAAGCTAACTAATGCACTTTATTATGTTTGTCAAATTTTGATAAAGCTTTTGAAGTTGAATGTAATGCATCTGGAATTGGAATAGGTGTTGTATTAATGTAAGACTCTAAACTAATTGCTTATTTTAGTGAAAAGAAAAATGGGGCAGTATTGACTCATCCTACTTATGATAAAGAACTATATGCATTAGCAAGAACTCTTTAGTAGCATTACTTATGGATAAAGGAATCCAACATTCATTCTGATCATGAGAGCTTAAAGTTCTTGAAATCCCATGGTAAGCTTCATAAAAGGCATGCCAAGTGGCTGGAGTTCATACAAACTTTTCCTTATGTTATCAAGTACAAGCATGGAAAGGATAACATTATGGTTGATGAATTATCTAGAAGGCATGCATTACTTACTTCTTTGCAAACTAAACTACTTTTTTTTGAATTACTTAAAGAATTATATGAAAATTATTTTGATTAAGGTAAAAGGGAAAAAGGTTAAGCATAAGCATTTGTAAAGTAAAACACGGATAAAATAGGATAACAAAACATAACTCTGAGATATACAAATGTAACTAATATTCTGCACTTATTTATACTACTCATTTGTTCTTCCTTTTATCTCTTTGCTTTTTTTCTTTTTTTCATTTTTTTAAATATATGGAAGAACTATGAATCAAAATAACACTATATACACTGTAATTCATAGGAAGAAATATACTCATCTCGATCATCTTGGTAAAAGTTTTGCAACAATCCCAACTAATATATTACTTAATACTATACTAAGCTTGTAAATGGGTAGGTTAATGGGGTTTAAGGCTTTAAAATTTTAGGTGTTTTCAAGAAACAAAAGGTTAAGGCTAAATGGGGATAGTAAGGGATAATACAAAGGGTAGGTCATTTAAGCCAATGGTTAACACAAAAGGGCCTAAATCATCTCTATTAAGCATACATCCAGTACACTTAAACTGATTTAAAGTAAGTTCTTAGGGTAATAACCTAAGGAAGTATCACTCAACAAAGAAGTAGAATGACTATAGATGGAGTCATATGGCTCAATCCTTACATTGGCTTAAATGAAAACTCATTATGCATCTTTACACCGTCGTATTACTTAAATGTCAATTTGTGACTAAGTTTATGTAACCAACTATTTTTCATCACTCTAAACGGTTTACTTTCTACTCAAGTAGACTAATCCGAGTTTAAGCATGCATTCAATCTAATTCCAACTAGCATGAAAAAATCTCATGGCAATATCCATTAGAATGATTCAAATGTTGTTCCATTGCTGACACAAAGCACATGATATGCCTAAACATGTTTAACAAAATGTAAACAACGCAATTGAGAAAATTAATGTCACCTTCCCACATATAAATTTCACATTGTCCTCAATATGACAAGTCAACCACCAAATAAGGGAAAATGACCTCAAACCAAACAAAAGAAATTGAGACATACAAATGAGATTAAACCAATAAAAAAATGACAGCAAACCAAACAAAAGAAAATGACATGAAACCCAACAAAACAAATGACAACAAGCCAAACAAAAGAAAATGACATAAAACCAAACAAAAAAATTAAATTAAACCAAAAAAAGAAATCAAAAAATTGAAAGTAGAAGAGTAAGATGATGGTAGTGGAGAAGGAGCTTCAAAATTGTTCCTCCAACAGAAATTGAAAAACCGCCTCTTTAAGTTACGATGCTCTTTATAGACTTACTGCATTTGGGTGCCGATCTTATTGAGTTGGGATGTCATTTGTTGTTGGTTGGAGGTGACCTGGTCGAGGATTTGTTGAAATCAGTTGACCTCCACTAGTGCACTTAGTTCCTCCTCCTCTACTTCTTCCTCTGGCTCCGGGACTGCTCGGGATGTGAAAGGTTAAGAAGTGGCTGTACTGGTGCCCTTCCTGTTTCTCACTGCAGTACATGTTTGAGAATTTTTTAATTCAATAGAATGGAACTCAAAAATCTTAGAGCATCTCAAATATGATATGTCAAATATATCATATGGTCCACACATCAAGGTTATAAAACTAGGCTAAAGTAGTAACAATATAAGGCATTTCAAAATATGAACTCTTTTTATTTATCACACTCACTATTGATTTAAAAATTCTAAAAGATGTGTTAATTTTAACTTTTCCATCCATGCACCATAAATAGAAAAGTTGTTTGGTCGAGCATTTGTTACTTTCAGTTTTATTGAACATAATTAAGCACATAAATTTGTGTAAAAGTAAATGCTTTGCACTACGGATTAAAGAATTTGGTGCATTCTTAAAGTCAAAGTTTTCTTCCCTAGTTAGAGTTTTTCAATAATCATCTAAATAAAAATCATCGTGATCATCTAAAACTTTAGTGTTTGGTAAATTGAAAAGACCATGCATGACAGTATAATCCAATTTGTAAACAGTATCAAATAGTCTAAACCAGAAAACATCCATTTTAGTGTTATATCAGATTGTGGTGAAAAACTCTATGGTCATTATAGGGTGAATAGGTACGTCACACCAACCAAACCTATTCTAACCTATGTTTGCAACTAGTCACTCTATTTTTACCTCACTCCTATAGTTTCTAACAATTCAAATTCAAAATACCTAGGAGTGACTAGTTTTCTATCCCTAAGGTCATAGAAATACGTACCTTCTTCGTCCGAGTAAATTGGAAATGGAGAATAGTAAGCTACTGCAAAATTATGCTTACCTTCACTAGAGACTTCATGGCATAATTCATTGGTCGGTTTAGTCAATTTCTGAGCCATCATCTTCTTTGGTGCCATTGTAAGAAGAAAATTTGCAAAAATAAGAGAAAGATGACTGAATTCAATTTTTAGAGAGAGAGAGCAAAATCTTACCCAGATCCTTGTTTTTTGAATTATTAATGCATGAAAAGAGTAAAGGATTGTAAGATTAATGAAAAGAGATGAAGAAAATTCGAAGAATCTAGAGGAAGATGAAGAGTTTTAAAAAGTGGGAGGAGAGATTTCGTGGCTTAGAGAGAGAAGGAGTGAAATTTTGAAGAATGGGTGAAAGAAAAAAAGGAGAGGGAAAGTTAAATTTCCCTTCGGATGGAATTACCACGATCAGGGGAATTCGAACAATTCCCACGGTCATGGGATTTCTCTCCAGAAAGTTTCTAGAGAGATTTCCCATGATCATAGGAATCAACTCATTTCCCATGATCGTGGGAATCAATCCAATTCCTATGATCGTGGGAAGAGGTGATTCTCATGATTCCAAACCTTTTTCCAAGCTTAATATTAGTTCTCCATAATCCCACAACCTACAAACACATCAAATTATTATTATCATTAAGAATTTTGAAAAGAAAAACAACTTGAATATCAATCAAACTCAATTCAAGCATAATCCTAATTGAATAATTCAAACAAACAACTAGACAAAGACAACTAAAAAAACTAAACATGCTAAATTAAGGTCACTTGCTTGACCATTCCTCATATATTCATGAAAGAGCGGAAGATAGGAAAGATATAACTTCCCTTTCTTGTGGATTTGTCCCTCCATAATATGGATTGCAATGATGCCCATTGACCTTAAATGTTCCCCCTTGTCATTTTCCAACTCCAAAGCTTCATAAGGAAAAACTTGAAGAATTTTGAAAGGCCCACTCCATCTTGATTTGAGCTTTTTAGTAAATAGTCAAAGTCTTGAATTAAAAAAAAATACCAAGTCTCTACTCTAGAATTCCTTCTTGTTGATGTGGCCATCATGCCACTTCTTAGCCCTTTCTTTATATAGCTTAGCATTTTCATAGGCATAGTACCTTAACTCATACAACTTATCGAGGTGTAATAATTGCTTTTCTCCTGCCAACTTCCAATCCATGCCCAGTTTATTGATTGCCCAATACGTTCTATGCTCTAACTCTAATTGAAAATGACATGCCTTTCTATACACAAGCCGATATGGTGATGCGCCTAAGGAAGTTTTGAAAGTTATTCTATAAGCCCATAGTACATCATCCTGCTTCAATGCCTAATTTTTCCTTGAAGTGCTCACTGTCTTCTCCAAAATCTTTTTTAGCTCTTTATTCACCACCTCGACTTGGCCAGTAGTTTGGGGGTGGTACGAGGTAGTCACTCTATGATTAACATTGTATCTTCTCAAAAGGTTCTCAAACGGTTTGTTGCAAAATTGACTCCCCCCATCACATATGGCTGCTCTAGGCACCCCAAATCTAGTAAAAATCTTCTTAATAAACTTCTGAACCACCCTGCCATCATTAGTTGGAGTGGCAAATGCTTCATCCCATCTAGAAGCATATTCAACTCCAACCAAAATATAGGTGTTACCTTCAGAGGATAGGAATGGTACCATGAAGTCCAGACTCCATGTATCAAATATCTCCACCTCTATTATGTTTGAAAGTGGCATTTCATCTCTCCTTAATATGTTGCCCACTTTTTAACGTCTATCACAATTGAGTACAAAATCTCGAGCATCCTTAAATAGAGTCAGCGAATAGAATCCACACTCTAAGATTTTTGCAGCAGTCTTATTAGCTCTGTAATGCCTTTTATACAGTGAGCTATGACATTGTGTTAAGATTTCAGGCATTTCATCTTTAGGGACACACCTGCGAATTAAACTATCAGTATAGATCTTGTAAAGTACAGGTTCGTCCTAAATATAACGAGAACATTGAAATAGAAAATGCTTTCTTTATTGATATGTCAAATTGGATGGAAGAATACCACCTGAAAGGTAGTTAGTAATATTTGTAAACTAAGGAATGAAAGGGTTATCTACCATCATCAAGGTCTCGTCAAGAAAACTTTTCTCAATTTCCTCTTCCACTTAATGATGTCCTCCTCTAAGTCTTGATAAGTGGTCCGTTATGACACTTTCTGCTCCCTTCTTGTCTTTAATTGTAATGTTAAACTCTTGGAGCAAGAGTAGCCACTAGATGAGCTCAGTCTTGGCATCCTTCTTAGCAAAAAGGTAACATAATGCTGTACGATATGTGAAAACTATAACTTGTGATCCTAAAAGATAAGAACCAAAATTTTTACAAAAAAATACCACCGTAAATAGTTCCTTCTCAGTAGTTGTGTAATTCAATTGTGCTCTTGTCAAGGTCTTGCTTACATAATAGATAGCATACAACCTCTTCTCCTTCTACTAGCCAAGTACACACCCAATAACATGGTTGCTTGTATCACATATAATCTCAAAAGGAAGAGACTAATCCGATGATGTCAAAATTGGTGCTATTATGAGTGCCCTCTTCATCATATTAAAAGAATCTAAACAGTCATCATAAAAAACAAAAGGCACATCTTTAACCAATAGATGAGTCAGGAGTTTAGAAATAAGGGAAAAATATTTAATGAACTGTCTATAGAACCATGCATAACCAAGGAAAGCTCAGATATCCTTAATGTTGGTGGCATATGGTAACTATTAAATTATTTCTATTTTAGCGTAATCCACTTCAATCCCCTTGTATGAAATCTTATGGCCTAATACAATTCCCTCTTAGACCATGAAATGACATTTCTCCAAATTTGAAACTAAATAAGACTCCTCACATCATTGAAGCACTTTGTCTAAGTTAAGCAAACAATGATGAAAAGAATCTCCAAAGACAGAAAAATCATCTATAAATACCTCTATAAAGTTTTCATTCATGCTTACAAATATGGCCATCATGCACCATTGAAATGTGGCAGGTGCATTACATAAAACAAAAGGCACCCTTCGGTACGCAAAAGTTCCATACGAACATGTAAAAATGGTCTTCTCTTGATCTTCTGGGTATATAAATATTTGATTGTACCCTAAATATCCATTAAGAAAGCAATAAAAAGAATGACTAGCCACTCTCTCAATCATTTGGTCTACAAAAGGTAAAAGGAAATGATCCTTTTTGGTGGTCAAATTTAGGTTCCTATAGTCAATACACACTCGCTAACTTGTGATAGTCCTAGTGGAAATTTTTTTCCTTTTCTTATTTTCTATCACCATTTTACCACCCTTCTTTCGCACACACTGTACTGGGCTCACCCACTCACTATTCGAAATGGGGTAAATTATCCCTACATCTAAAAGTTTCACCACCTCCTTCTTCACAACCTCTTGCATATTTGGATCTAAAAGTTTCAACTTCTTTATCTTTCTCTCACGGTTCTACATCCTTCTTCTAGGTTAATCCTATGCATCACCACATTAGAGCTAATTCCCTTAATATCATAAATTTGCCACCCTACAGCTCTCATCTTTTTCCTAATAGTATCCAAAAATACTTTCTCTTCTTGCTCACAATTTAATTCATTGGAGATAATGGTAGGTAAAATGTGGTTCTTCCATAAAAAGATATACCTCAAATGGGAAGGTAAAGGTTTACTCTAAGGTAGGAGGTTTAACAGTAGAAGGTGGTGTAGGTGTACTAATTCTCTTTAATCTTTCTAACCCAACTTCCTCACATAAATCCTCTTGCTTCATACTTTCATCTTTATGTACTTCATTCACTTCATCGACTCCTTCTTTTATCTCCTTCGCACACTCATCTACAACATCAATTTTCATACACACACTTCCATCCGTTGGTGTCTTCAAAGATTTTATCATATTAAACTCAACCTGTTCATCACAAATTCTCAACACAAGTTTCCCCTATGCACATCAACTAATGCCCTACCAGTATTCATAAAGGGTTTACCTAAGATCAATTGACAATTCTTATTAGCTTCAAAATCCAACACAATATAATCAATGGGAATTATAAATTTTTCCCCTTTTACCAATACGTCTTTCATAACTCTAAGCGGCCTTTTTATAGATTAATCCGTAAGTTGAATTAATATAGATGTTAGCTTGACCTTTCCTAGTTCCAGTTTTCTGAAAATAGACAAAGGCATCAAATTAATACTTGCACCTAAATCACATAAACATTTAGAAAATTCAAATTCACCAACAACATATAGAATAGTGAAACTCCCTTGATCCTTCAATTTTAAAGGCATTTGGCTTAAGATGATGAAACTGCAATATTCTGTCAATGTTACCATCTGATTATCTTCCCAAGTGTTAGATCGGAAAATAAAACATGCATCAATTTGGAAGAAATGGTAGATTTCAAAACTTTTTAGAAATAAAAATTTCAACAGAAGCAATATATCCAAAGCAATATGCATGGCCACATATGATGCAGTATAAGGAAAAACATTTATTTGTATGCTATTCTATCCTTGGCAATGCATCCTCTCCTAGGTAATGTATCCTCTTCACCTTATTGTGTCCTCTTCTTGATATTGTATCCTCAACCAATCTGATCTACCACTTGTTCTTCTTGGATAACTTAGTTAACAAGATCCTTTGGTGGGAAAAGAGAAGAAAACTTTGGAGGAGATTTTTCTTAGAAGAAAGTGGCCAAAAAATGAGACACTCTCATGCAATATTCGGCTCACCATGCAAGATAGGAGAGAGAGAGTCAAAACAATGCAAGAAGCCTTTCTTACACACTCTCAATTTCGGTTAATCTCAAAGGAAAGAAGAAATTTGCATCAAATGCATCACTTCTTTTTTAATCAATCATAAAGAAGCCAATAA
>JAOTJB010232396.1:0-17496 GCA_027123815.1 Erythroxylum minutifolium | reverse complement strand
AAACCACAATTTAAAATCTATATAACAATGCAATGGAGTCCAAATACAAAATATTGCAGTGTGCATTATATTTCCATCTATAAGACTTTAAGCTTCCCCTAAAAAATACAAAATATTACAGAAAATGTTCACAATTCCAACCAAGCTTCCATGACCCTTCCATTACCCTTTAACCACCTTCTCCCCATTCATAATGTTCAACTAAAAGGAAAAAATGAACAAGAAATGAAATTGAAAAGGTAATGAAAGTCATCACCGATAGTCATTGCTTAATAAAATTATTATAATCTATTGTTGTTCAGTTCAATAATAGTCATTGCTTAATAAAACATCACAACCCTTGCATAATTCACTAACAATTAAATGTTAAGTTTACAATTTTTTCTTTCCCTTTCCCTTTGAAGATGCAGCTTGAATTCATATGCACAGTAACACCTTCCTTCTCAATTGTTGATTTCTGCCCAAGGTTTAGTAGTCTCTGACTTCTCCTTCCAGGCTGTACCAAAAATGTAAATGCTTGTTAAGCTATATGAATTTATGTTAAGTAAGAATGCAAAAATTTTACATTTACATTTAGTATCTGCAACCCTGTGATTTCATTTGTGTATATCCCCATCCCTTCCATCCATTTCTTCATCTTCATATTTGCTTCTTATTGAAGAGAAGAATATATCACAGGCCTTTTTCCTTTATTTTTCGCGTAAGAATTTGGACTACATTTGCCAGCTGCCAACATCCTCAATCTGCTTCCATCATCTGTAAAAGCATAACCAGGCCCTCTTCTCCCTTTGGTTTTGTTCTTGGTGTGGCCTTTGAAGATGTACAGATATTTGTTGCTGCTTCTGAAGTACCTCTAGGTTTTGGGAGAACAATTGAGGCTATTGCATTTGCACTCACACTTACATAAGCAGTACTTGAGATGTTGGCTATCCCTAAAGCAGTTGTGACACCAACAGAGTAGGACAGAGTAGCAAAGGCTGAGGCAGAAGTAGAGGCTGAGGTAGTAGCATATGTTTTTGCTCTTCTTTTACCTTTCTTTCCCCTTTCAGTGTTGGATGCAGATTTGGAGGCACTGACTGAGTTGTCAGTATTGGTTTCAATTGTGGACATATTTTTGGGGGTTGGCAGTGAGTTCATTGTGTGTTGCTCTATATGAAAATCACTTGACTGGTCTGGGTTCGAAATTTGAAACTGGCCTGGAACTTGCCATTCATAACAGTTATAACACAATAAAAAAATCTAGAAGATTACCACAACTATGGAAAAGAAAAGAATCTTAGCTGTACCATAAAAGACAAAACAACTTAGAAATTACCTCTCAACCCTTCCAAAGATAGCCTCTTTTGTTGTGTCCTTCTATATGGCAGTGGGAACAAGTAATTATCGTGCCCCTCCTACTTCATCTTCATCTTCATCATTTGCATCACCTACATCAACTTCATCTGGTTCATTATCTTCATTCGGATCATTTCCTCCATCTCCTTGCTCTAAACCCTCTTCCACATCTTCATCCAAATCATTACTTTCATCTCCTTGCTCTAATTCATCTTCAACATCTTCATTCAGACCACTACTTTCATCCGGTGGCTCTAAATCGTCTTTTTCCTCTTCAACCTCCATATTTGTATCAACTTCGTTCTCCATATCTGCATCATTTTCATTTTCATCCTCAACATTTGGCACATTGTGTACATTACCTATATTACCTCCAACTACATTATTAACATCCTCACCATTTTCTTCAACTACAATACCCTCATTAACCCCATTACAATCATCCTTAATCACTTCAATAAGGGTATCCATACCATGTTCAATATAAATATCAATACCACTCGTACCCATCATCTGACTCTTATACAACTCTCAAACTATTACATAGTTCAAAACAAGGAATAAGATAAAATATCTTCTTCACATTTTTATACCCACTTCTTTTACATACATCAAGTAGCTCAAAATAGCTCAGTAACTCAGGATCAAATTCAATTTCATCCACAATACCATCCTCATACATAACATTATCACCCATACTAACAAAATATCCCACATGGTAAAACCATAGAGTTATTTCATCAAATGTCATTCCACCAAACCGAAAAAACCAACTCCAACAAAAGGAAAACACTCAATCAGAATGTTGACAATAAACAGTGGAGTGAAACTTAAAACTTCAAGCCTAGCACAAAACATGATGCTTAATATATTTATAACAATTCCATCAACCAACTTACTAAGTTCTAATGGTTTATTATGGCTCAATGTTTAAATGCAATCCTTATTTAATTCAATTGTTACATCAACTTTAACTTATTAGTAATTAGAGTCTTTCAGATAGAATAACAAAATCAGAATTTTATGTTATCATTAATGATACTCAGAGTATTGCAAACAACAACAAAAAAACAATACATTAATATTGTAATTAAACAAATACATACTTATATGACAAATACTCCCACTAGTAAAGCAAAGGACAACATAATTAAAAGCAAAGGACAACAGTTGGTCCTAGCAGCTACTCGTTCTGCAACTGACCATTTTCAGTAGAAGATGAAACTAATACTAGTTTGCTTCTGCCCATCTCATTCATACTATCTTCCTCAGACTACGCTAACCTCAGACTTCTCTAACCTCAGACTTTGTTGAATCAAATGTTTACCGCTCTTAAGTCTAATGGCTAATACTTTAATTTTATGGCTTAGCTTAGTTTCAAGAGATGATGCGTCAACCAAGTAACCCAACCCCTTCAATGAAGACTGGAGCACGGATCAGAGGATGGTGAAGACCAACCAATATAACCTTTTCAACGAATGATCAACTGCGAATCTGGCCAGGGCAACCCTTTGTGAACCCTTGCTGAAGATGCACGAACTAAGCACGAAGACTAGATCAGAATGGTCTATGATGAAGATGCGTCTGAGTCTCGGAGAGGGGAACGATGATGGGATTTAGGGTTTTCTGTAAAAAAAATTTTTACTTTACAAATTTTACTTTCTTTGTTTTTACTTTACGAATTTACAAAATTTTTAGGTCTTCTTGATCCAAATAATTTAATCTTCCATACGTGGCATTTTTATAAAGGGTAATCGTGCCACATTGGTTACATGTAACAGCACATGTAAACACGCCCTAATTTTCTTCCAAAAAAGTCTTTAATTGATCAGACCCGTGAAATGGTAGCCTTTAAATAAGTTGGTTTGGAGTTAATGTTCTAAATTAATCAAACTCAAAAAGATTAAGCCCTAATTTGGGCTTTTAGCCTTTAAATAATGGATATGTATCCAATTCACAAATAAGGCCTCTTTGTCAATTAAGGCACTCCAAATTCTCTTACACATTATAGCCTTAGATATAAATTAAAGTTCCTCATTCCTTTTTTAACATGCAGAGAATTGACCATTTGATGGTAGCTAATACCTTTTTATGAAAGTCACTTGTCTATAAGAAACATATCAACATTCTTTGTAATGCTTTCATCATGTTTTTAGGAAAATAGATGAGATGACTGGCAGATATATACTGAATTGAGAATAATGTTTATGAGTTAAAGTTTGTATGCAAATGAAAAATATCTTTTACATCAATTCCCATTTCTCCTTTATATCCTCTTAATAAGTAGTAAGCAGTCCCCAAAGCTTGGTCTCTTACTTTTTATAAGAAAACAAAGGTAAGTGAATAGAGGGTTCTTTACCTCTAAGCCTAAAAAGTTGGTAAGCCATGTTGCTAGATGATTGGCAGCATTTGATACCATTATATAAGTCTTCTCTTTATTAGAGGAGAGCCTAGATAGCTCTTTGAATGTACATAGAGTTATCATTATAGTGCTTAATGAACTGTCATTAGGTCTTGATAGTATAAGCAAATCATACGTAAGCTAAAGATTCTTAACTTATGACATCTATAATAAAACTTGAATCTCTTTTCTTGCCTTATAGAATGATCAATCAATGAAGTTAAAGTTTCTATGCATAAGGTAAAAAAGTAAGATGAGATTAGATCACCTTGTCTTAATCCTTTTTCACCTTTGATTATGTCAGTATGCTCCCCAATAATCATGATACGAAAGGAGGTAGCAAAGATGCATTTCTCAATCTAAATTGTAAACTTTAAAGGAAAACCAAGTGCTTCAAGAATGTGTAAGCTAAAATTCCAATTGATGGATTTAAAATCTTTATGAAAATCTATCTTAATTGCATAGCTTTTAAATGAGTTTTTCTATTCTAATTTTTTAAAATTTCTTAATCTAAAAGAATATTTCCCTATTTTCTTCCTTTAATTAATATCCTTATGGGAATGATTAATATAAGTCTTTAAAACTTCCTTTAATCTTAATGCCACAATGATTTTATATGTAGTGTATAACAAAATATTATTTTATAGCCTTTAGAGATGAAAGGGTTGGTAATTCGGGGATTAGAGATATAAAAGTTTTATTTAGATCTCTCAGCATGTTTCCATTCCTAAAGAATTTTAGTATTGCTTTAATTACCCCATTTTTGATCAAGTTCTAAGTTTTTAAAAAGAAGAAAGCATTCAATTTATTAGCCTTAGTGCTTTATCAAGGTTTTAGCTCAAAACTTAATTTTTTCACATCCATTTCTTTAAAGGTTATGATGAGTGATTCTACCTCTTTCTCAATAACTTTATCTGAAATGAAAGATTTTTTAGACTACAAAAACGAACAAACTTAAGTTTATAATCCTATTGTGCCCTTGAAGTAGTCATAAGCCTCTTAAATTATCTCCTTTTGAGTTTATACTAACTCCCATTACCTTCTAGTAAGGAAGAAATTATATTGGTGTTTCTCCTAGTTAGAATAGATTTATAGAAAAAGCTTGAGTTTCTATCTCCATCCTTAAGCCATTGTACTCTTTTGACTTCTAGAGCTTGAATGTAATTTGCAAGAACTACTTTTTCCTTAGTTTTTTAGATAAGGTCATTAGGAATCTAGTAAAACTCACCTTGAATTTGAATTAGCTTTTCCTTGGATTTCATAACTGTATTATGAGTGTTGCCAAATATATTTTTATTCAAGCCTTTAAGTTCCTTCTTTACCATTTATATTTTCATCATGCAAACATAGGATTTATAGGTAGTTATTAAAGTGAAAGGTAGCTATTATCTGGTAATTTGTGAACATATTTTGAAAAACAATAGGGGTATAAGTAGAGAAAAGGGGCTACTAAATTTTATCTTGCTATATAGGAATTTGCTTAGCTAGTATTTATTAACAATAGCTCTATCTAACTTTTTTCTTATGAACTAAGTATTATTTTCTTATTATGTTCAGTTAAAGAAGTTCACTTCTAATCTTATATTAGTGACTTCTATATGGTTTGCATAATTTTTTAAGTCCTCACTAAAGTTCTTACGATATGTATTGTCTTCAGCTTCTAAATGCCTAGAATTATCCATGGTATCTTCACAAAGGAATGGATCATCTTTAGTTTATCCCATAAGTTTTATCTTTGAAAGGTATAGTTAGAAGCAAACACAAAAGGAACTTGAATCTTACGTTTCACCTAAATTAAATTCATAGAGACGTGGATGAGTTGCTCAGTGATCAAGGGGTTTAGTAGTTGAATTTTATCTAGGTCATATTTAATAACTTTTGTCTATAAAGATGAGCTTAATGACTTATGCCAATGATTACATTAAGAAATCCAATTTTTTAAACTTATTAGCATTAAGCTTAGTCTTCAATTGTCCTAACAATATATGTTTGATTTCTTTAATGTAATCCCTCAGTACCTAATGTTTCTTAAGCAACATTGTTTGGGGAAGTAGGGTTTAATGAGAGGAAATTGGAGGAACTAAAAAACTTAGTTTCATTAGGGGCTAGGGAAAAGTTAGACATAATACCAAAAGTGTTAAAACAACTAACATGACAGTTGTCAAACTTAAAAAGGTTTCATAAAAAGGAAAGGAAAAAGGAGTGGGAACAACCCCTTCTTAAAAGAATGGGAGGAGAGAGCTCCTCCAAAGCTTAAAGGATAGATCTTGAGATCCTTTTAAAGTAATCTTATCCAAGGTGGAATGCTTGAAATCAATGAAGGGAAATAGAAAACACATTAAAGGGAACTTTGTAAAGGAAAAAAAAGAGCTTAAGAGACAAAAATGGAGGCGAAGGGGGAACAAAAAGAAAGGTAACTAAGTGGTAAGATGGAGCAACTTGACAGACTTTCTACCATGGCTACAATGGATGATAGGCATAAGGGGAAGGGGAGAGGTTCAAAAGATGACATTAATACGTCAAGTGATCTAAAAAAAACATTAATTATGTTAATAAATTTTATTTATAAAAATACTATATATAAAAACATGTAAATATTTTTGATTAAATTGAATTATAAATATCAAATAATCATATATATACATATTTTATTAATTTTATTTAAATTCTAAAGATAAATATGTAGCATAGTCTTTATTTGTAAATTTTGCAACTCTTATTAACAAAACACACGACAAGATCATTTGACTAGGGTCAAAGTGTTTGAAAAACTATAAACTATTAGGAATAACAAATTCGTTTAATAATAAATTTTATCTAAACTTCAAATATTTTAAGAATTTTAATTAAGTTATATATTTTTAATATAGTTTATCAATTTAAAAATTTATTCTAAAAGAAAAGGTTGATGTTGGTTGTAGTATAAAGACGAATCATTGATATATGATTCTCCTATTTAACTTACACATAATTCTATTTTTAATAAAAATATTTTAAACTAATAAGTTATATGAAAAATGTGTATTTTGGTAATCAATTTTTATAATAAAATTTAAAAATAATCTTAATGTTTACTCCTATGTAAATAAGTCCTTATCATTATGAAAACAATACCTAAATATCCTTACGTAAACACAATCTCTAACTTCTATCTAAATTCTATTAAGTCAAGTTTACATAAGTCAAAACTATAATCAATATGATAGTCCACACAATAAACTCCTTTTACAAACTAAAATTTTAAATATCTAATTTCTTCTTCTTCTTCTTCCTCATACCTAATATAGGTAAATTATTAGAACAAGCATAGAAAAAAGTATGTCCATTTGTTGAAGAGGAAGCTATGTTTCTTATTGAAGTTTAGGAAAAGGTATCGTAATTAATGACCTTTAATTGAGTTTAGTAGCTTGTTTTCCTTCCATTGGCATTTGTTCCATTTATACTACAGAGATTTAACATATGAAAGGAATGTCATCCTTTTATATAAGCAACTAGTCAATAGCTATATTAATTATATATCTCTAGTGCCTTGCTAACATTGTTTATACAATGTCTCTTACTTATTAATTCTTCAAATCATTGTAATGAGCATTTCCACAGACACACAAGTAATATTCCTTACAGAATTATCATGTTAGGTATATTCAATGAATATGTTCTCTAACAAGAACTAATACATTTATTTAAGTATTCTTATACTTCAATTTATAAGATCAACTGCTTCTTTTATAAGAAAGAAATATAACATGTGATAGTCTTTATACTATATTTTTATATAGTCTTATTATAACAATGACTAGGAAAAGTTTAAGATAACATATAAATAGAATATAGAACTTATAATTATGATATTATCATAATATTAATTATAATTATAATTATCATATGGAATTTACCTTATAAGTCAATTAAACAATCATGCACAAGATAAATAATGTCTTTAATTATTTATGTCATATATATATACAGTCAATTGATTTGTTATAGGGCATACGGAAAGTATCTCCCACTTCTTTTAACTCAACAACTTAAATATCTTATACCATAGATCCATATGATGATCAGGCTACTGTTAGGATAGTAGTTTAGTAAGAAATTTCTATGAGATTCTCTTCAGTGAGCATTTACTTAAAACTTACAACTTACAACTTTCATCTTCATTATCATCACAATATATACTTGAATTATGATGAGATCTTAGCCCCCTTTATGTGCCTAATGGCTTTAATGTTCCATAATACACTACTATTTGAATAATAAAAGGAATACTAAGTTTATTAAAGAATGTATTGATCCAAATAATCATTTCCACAAAATAAAAAATATGTTGTAGCTTGATTAGTAATTGATGTTGCATTAGTACCTTTACAACTTAAAATTATATCATTCAAACTAAAACATATCTTAGTTAGTACTTAATCTTGTTTTTGTCAAGTAAAATTTAAAATTCATACGACCTTGAATTTATAGTTAAACTTGTACACAAAAGAATGGTTGTCTTTAATACTTCATAAGTATTAGACATCTCAAATTTTAATCTCCTTTTGCACATTATCTATATATTTAGAGTAGAATAGGTAAACAAATTTTATAACTATCTTTATAGATCCTTATCCTAAAATTTAAATTTTTATCTTTCCATGTTTAATACAAAGTTGTTATTAAACTATCATATCTTCTATAATTAAACATAAGAAATATTATTTTCTATGAATAGCATATTATCTACATACTCTAACTAACCTTCTTGTAGCTATAAAACATCAACATTCATCTGCAATCAAACTGTATAATGAAAGTGAATCTTTTATCCTTTAGACTACATCAATTGTATTAGACAAAGACACACATTTAGATGTTTTGTTATAATATTAGAACTAATTCAAACTTCATCTTATTCTTACTACTTATCATGAGAGCTATTTTTTTAAGTATACATTGAAATAAACATTTTATTCAATGGGGGAGAGGGTATGTAAGAGTATGTAAGATTCTATTTGTAATTTTTTGATAATATATGTTCAACCAAATATCACATCCTTCAAATCTCTACTCAATACATTATGCTTCTACTGGAGTTCACACATTTTTCTTTCTAAAAATGTTATCAAGTCAGTTAAGAGACTATTCAAGAATTTCTTACAGAATAATTAGAATGAACAAAACGTGCTGTAAAAGTTAAGTGGTCTGATTTGTGTTTCCCTAAAGAGAAGGGTGGTTTAAACATCTCATTAGTCAAAGTAACCAACCAAGATCTTATCTTTAAAAGAGTATGGTGGATACTCAAGGATAGAAAATCCCTATGGATTAGGTGGTTACATTCTTACTTTCTCAAAGGCAGATGCATGTAGGAAATAAGCAAGAGTTCTTCTGACTCTTACTTCCTAAATCAACTACTTCAACTAAAGAACTTAGTCCAAGAGGATCTTTTTGGTAAAATTGGTAATGGAAGACAAATTTCATTTGGTTTGACAATTGGTTTGGTCAAGGTCCACTCATCACTCCCAAGGTTCACTAAGGAACAGTCTAATCTTCCCCGCTATAATAAACTTAATTCATTCATCAATGGAAACATCTGGCAGTTTCCTAAAAACCTAAATCATTTGGAAACTCATTAATCTCCTAATCCATTCAGTCCTGATATTTTTGTTAGAAGGGTCAACCAAATCATAAACTATCAATCAAGCTCACAAAGGATATGCTTAGAATAAAGAATCTATCGATTGATTAACACAAGATTATTTGGAATAAGGTTCCACATCCTAAGATTTCCTTTCTTCTCTAGCTCACCATTAAGAACAAACTCAATATTCTAAATAGAAACAGTTACCTCAATTTTAATACATCCTACCTATTATGTTTAGTGCATAAAGAATCAAAGGATCACCTGTTTTTCATGTGCACTATAGTAAACATAGTTTAGGAACAAGTGAAACAAAAATGTCTCTAGTCTGCTCCAGGAAGCACCTTCTCTAGTATCATTCACTAGTTTTTAACACAAACTTATCTTCCTAAGTTTGTCAAATAGATTTACATAATAGCTATAGGACTTTGTGTGTAGATTATTTAGAAAGAAAGAAACTTCAGAAGATTTGAATCCAAGTTCAACTTAATTGATTTACTTACTATATAAGTCATCAATGGAACTAAAGAACTTATTCTTCTGAAGAATCTAGCACCAAATTGTAGTTCCAATTTGCTATCCTTTTGAATATTTAACCAATGTATTTGCATTATAATCATTGACTCTTAGTAAGCTATCCATTGTGTTTTCTCTCAACTTAATTTTGAGTTGTAATTCCATTCTTTATTAATGACATTATTTCCTTTTCAAAAAATATCACATCCTAAAAGTATTACCTTTTACTTTTTAAAAGTTACATTCCATGGCTTATATGAGACCTACTAATAGATTTTGATGAAACTATAAAAGAAAAGTTGTTGTGTTAATGTATAATGATAAAAGAGATAAATATTGCATAATACAATATCTCATATTATACATTCGTCCTTACATAAATCTATACTATTATAGAATTTAGTTGTAGACACGTTTGTTAAAGAATAAAGAATCTCTTTAACTATAAATAACTAAGAAAATTTAATGTAAAACTCACTATATTAATCTTACCAAAGTGTTTTAACATTCTCAATGCCCAATTCCTACTAAAATCGAAATAATTTGATTTTGTTTACAGAATTTTAAGCCAATATTTTATTTAATACATGTGACTATATAATATAAAATCACCAGTAAATTTAATGCAGTATAAGTAGTCATCCTTTTATGAATTATTTTGATATATCATATATCAAATATATAAGATTTAATACTTCAATACTATAATCATGATTTCTCCCAAATATTGATTTAGTCATCTTTCAACATATCTAAAGATTGTTTTAGTCATCATTTAACTTATAAAGATTCATAAATTTTATACGATTTATAATCAAAATGATACGTACATCCTTATATAAAATTTTATGATTCTTATTCTGTTGATTTAACTAACATAGAATAAAGGGATAATCTTTGATATTTGGGTTCATATTCTTACTAGTTGTGTTAAGTATAAGTGCCTTTTGATTGAATATATACAAACTATTTACATAAACTTAGATCAAGTACTTATATTAAATGATCTATATCTTATCATATCTTGACATTATGGTAATGTTGAATCTGAATTCAATATTATACCCAAAAGCAATAATTAAAAATGTATATAATTTCTACTATATCTAATATTGACAAAAAAAAGTTTGTAAGTCTCTTTTTCCAATGAAAATTATTATCATGTGTAATCAAACATATTTAATTATAGTAATTACTTAATATTCTAATTTAGTGGAACAATTATCTTAGGGTACTACACTTTTCAACTCTACTTTTTGTAACTTATGGTGTTGAAATCTATCTTACATATTGCCTTTGAAGTTTATGAGAC
The DNA here is from genome assembly GCA_027123815.1 of Erythroxylum minutifolium. Taxonomy (NCBI): domain Eukaryota; kingdom Viridiplantae; phylum Streptophyta; class Magnoliopsida; order Malpighiales; family Erythroxylaceae; genus Erythroxylum; species Erythroxylum minutifolium. The sequence goes on along the minus strand of JAOTJB010232396.1, from coordinate 6,309 downwards.
ATTAGTCAATTCTAAAATGTCACTATATTTTATCATCTATATGATATTGACATATATTTAAAAATTTATTACCGAAATCCTCAATAAGAATTAGTAGCAAGATTACATAACGGAAATATTATTTTTTAAAATCTTTTAAAACTCTTGTCAAACCTAACCTAATAACTTTGGTTCACTAGTAACTTAGTACCATTTACATTAAACAATAATTTACTACTCAAAACAATATAAAGTGTAAGAAAGCAAGTAAGTGGTTATATGCCACACAAAAAAAAGATTATGAATGTAATAATGTATCTAGTTATTTCCACTATTTTTTAAACAATAACCATCATTATTACTCCAAAAAGATTGCTTTAATCTCTTTAATGGACCAAGATCTCATTTAAATTTAATTAATCTTTAGTTTGTTCAATAAATAACCTAAACTTAAGTTAAGTAGATAATATCTTTATTAATCACATCTCATATGATTTCTAGATTGATTAGGTGGCTGCTTTTAATATAAAATATCTTATATGTTATTCTTAAACTTACCTCTAAATTCATATAGTTAAGCTTATTTATCCAAATCATATAAATGTAGTTAAGTAGAGCCTATTGTTATAAGGTTAAACATATTTAGTTTAACAAGTCTAATAATAAATATAACTCTTATTTACCCTTATAACAATAGAAGAAAATAATCATGTTTTAAATTGAAAATTGATTATTTTTTAACCATGCACTTAAAAGTTTAGTAAGGAATTTTAAATTTTAAATTGTTTCATCAATCACACCAAATACATGATAATTTCATATATATAAAAATACAATTCAATATGCGAATGTAATAAAATTATATGTACAAAATATCGGGATTTTTCTAATTTTAGTTTTTGATATGATATTCATAATTTAAAATAATTTTTCTAAGTCCATGAAAAAACTAAATTAAATTAAGTCATTGATTCCTAAATACATTAATTTCTTATTCCAAATAGAAATTCAATTTAATTTGAAAAATAATTTTCAAATTTAGTTAGAAACTATTTCTAATTATCTTGAGTCCTTTAATAAATCTAATTAATTATTATTTGTTATAATTTAGACAAACTCTTCTTCATAAAAAAATTAATGAGACATTATAGTCTAATTAATAAAATTATTTATAAATAATCTTTTCTTATTTAGAAAAGTATTTTAATATTTAGAAACTGCTTTCAAAATTAAATAAAATTTATTTTAATTAAGAAGTTTTTATTTAGCATTTGTTTGATATTAATTAATCAGTTTAATTAAAAAACTAAGTCCTAATGTATTAAAGAAAGCTAATTTTTAAGTAATAAATAAAATATTTTTAAATATAATCAATTATCTAGTAATTTAGAAAAGCATTATTCATATTAATAAAAAACTTCTAAATAAGAAAAATAAATTTCTAAATAAAATAATAAATATAGTTTATTTCAATCGAATTGAAACATTAAATAAGAAACACATTTTTTAGTTAGACTAAGAAAATATATTTTTCCAAAAAAAAGTCAAGGTGATTATTAATTCTAATAGAATTAAGTTTATTTCTAAAAAATTAAATTTTCTAAAATTTAGAATTTGAAAATTTTAAAAATTATTAATCTTGATCTAATTAAAAATAGAATTAAAATTTTAGAATTAATTTACAATTTAAAATACTTTTAAATTATGTCTAGAAGTTAATCTTTGTTCAGGACTTGGATTATTCTAATCTAACTTTGAAATACATTATTTCATAAGCCAAATAAAATAGTTTAACTCCAGTTTAAATGTCACTTGAATCAATTACCAAGCATTATATGTTTTAACTCTATATTACACTGATCCATTAGCCAAAAATTTCATATTCTAATCCTTTGACAGAATAAACTAAACCAAACAACAATTATTTTACCTTTAAGCCATTTTAACTCAGTTGCCATACAACACTTATTCTAGGTTTATATTACTTAACCTTGTACCCAGGCAAGATTGTCTTCAACCTTTCTAAGCACTAGTCATCATCTGCCACTTTGCAAGAGCAAGCCATGATTAACACTAGTTGCAACCAGCACTCGTCACTTTTGCGTCCTCTAGTCTCGCCTTCGCCCCCGACATTCATGTCCACTCCCTCTTCAAACGACGTAGGGCAAGCATCCAAAACAAGTTCTGGTTCCTTTTGATAGTGATAATAAGATGGAACTAATTTCTTGTAAAGAGAAATATCGTCACACGATTTGTCTAGCCTAATGAATAATCTTGTGATTATGGGCTTAATATGAACTTTTCTATATATATATTCCACGAGCCCTTGCTCATATCAGATTATAAATTTAGTGGTCAGAGTTTGCAACATTTGGTAGAAATAACTCTAAATTTGATAATAATAACAATCAAACAACCTTAACACGTAATCAAATTATAGAATTAAAAATTATTTTAGTATTATTATTGTTAGAAAGTTAGAACATGACTTCATCAGTTGAAGTGAGAGATGACAATTTTTTTTAATTTCTCAAAGTTCAAAATTACTTTAATCCTATAACGTGATTAATCTATATAAGTAAAATGAAGCATGAATCATAAATAGTACTTTATATGAAGCTACAACTCCTCTGTGAAACTATTTCCTAAAATAAGTTAATGGTAACTACCATAATTATATAAGTTTTCAGCCTCTAGCTAGTAGTATCCATATAAACAAGTTGAGAACACTCTATAATTAAAGTAGAGAGGTATAAATTGAGAGTACTAGCCTTTGTAGAGTCTATACCTGTTTAATAAGATTTAGACCTTTTAATAATTTAGTTAAATTATAGTTATAATTGACTTTAGTTAAATACCAATTTTGGTAGTAATTCTTATTTACCAAATATCTTATATTCACCCACGAGGGCTGTGGTAGGGGATGTTAGTTTTTCTTTGTGTGTGATGCAATGGGTGCATAAATATATTGACAATAAATATAAATTGTAATGCTAAATATAATTTAAAATTAGATAAATTAACCTCTTTTACTAACCTTTAATTCTCTAATTAAAAAAATCTATATTCATATATCTAGATTGACATCTAGCAATGCATCATAATCACACAAATATTAAGAGTGTCCAAGTAGTTTTTCAGTAACTGATACGTGTCTAATGCACCAAAAAATAAAACCTAACTCTACGCAACTAAATTTATAGTAATGGTGAGTAGGGATCGTATTCATAGAGAGAGTGTGTGTGTAGCTTTCGTAAAGAAAGATTGGGGGTGGGGGTGTGTTTGAGTTTCTTGATAATCAAAATGAAGTAAAATTGCACTAACAAAAGCAATTCAAATTAAAAAATACAAAAGAGATAAAATTTGATGAATGAGATTGGAATCTAGTTCTTAGTTCAATCTCAGGCTATTCACTAATAAACATATTTCATCGTCTTATTGATTTCACACCTCTTTTAGAAACTATTAACTATAGGTTAACAATAAGCTCCGTTAACCTTGGTTCTACTTAAGTTGTGTTTAATCAAAATAAGCTCTTTAACTAAACCTAACTATCAAACAACTTAGAATAAGCTCTCTACATTTAGTAGGTTTGTTGCATTACGAATTAGGAAAACAGATTAATCTAAGAAATAACCATACAAGCTTAGGTCATTTAACCTATGTCATGTTATCCCTGATGATTCATCACCATCAGTTTATCACAAATGAATTGAAAATACAACCATTATGTATTGTAGTCTATATTCTGGAAATAGGTTCATGTATAAACAATCTATTGAGAAAGAGAATATTAATCATCCATACATGAATACCTAAAACATTAAGCTAAGAGTAACATAAACAATATCTAGAGAGAGAAAGAGAATCAATAATACATAATGAAGAGATGCTGAAATGAAACATAAACAATATTAGAGATAGAAAGAGAATCAATAATACATAATGAAGAGATGCTGAAATGAGTTCTTTGGATTCAATTTTCCCTAAAAACTAGAACGAAGATTAGCCCTCCATAAATCCTAAAAAAGTAAGGTTTTTGCCTCCTTTCGTGTTCTAAAAACGAATCATGTTATGTTTGGCCGCTCAATTGTCTATTTATAGCAAAAACTAGGTTTTTAGAAAGATGCACAGTCAGATTCACGACAATGCATCAAACCATGCATCACAAAACACCCATTTCATGATTATACACCACCGTGTGAGTAGATACACAGTCGTGCACCTTGCAGGTCGTGATGAATTCTTCATTTTCTTGCATTTTCTTATCCCATCTTCACTCTAATCTATCTCCTTCTTATTGCACAAATACAAATGAGTTTGAACATAAAAAGGATGACTCAAGGAATATGCTTTTAACTCATTTTAGCTTTTGTGCTTCCAACTTGTACCTAAAATAAAATATGGACTAAAATGAGTATCTTAAGCATTTTATAGCATTAATCACTAAGTGTTATAAAGTAAACGTATAATCAATTAAACATACATCAAGTTCCCCCACACTTAGCTTTTGACCGTCCTCAGGAAAAAATACAAAATCAAAGTCACAAACCAAAACACTCATATTTCCTAAGAGTAGGTAGTCATAAGAAAAGAGAATAACCTTCAAAACTATGGCAAGAACTAAACATTAAATGCCTTTACTCATGATCAATCAACAATCATTCCCTTTAGAAATTGAGCAATCTAGGATAAGACTTTGACCACATGTGTTTAAATAATATAGATCTATGGGTACACTCAATCGCCATTCATGATCAAGACATTCCATAACTTTGTATATCATTTCATTTCTCCACCACTAGGATTCACATAGATAATCATGAATTAAGGGACCTTTTGAGGTTCTAATATAGGCAAAGGTTAAGGTGAGATGTATTTGGATAGTGTAGTGCAAAAGCCATCAAAATTAGTCAAGCAAGAAAAATACTTAATGTAACATCAAGTGCAAAAACTAACATTCTCTCAAAACTGGGTATCATCAGTTATGATAAATGCAAAAACTATATTTCCTAGCTAAGATTCAACCCTTCATACTATAAACCACATGAAGCATAAGGAGTTAAAAGAAGTCACTCTTAGAAATTAATGGTAAATAGCACATTAAAACCATAAGGAGTGATCCTTCAAAGTAACATCTCCCTTATATGCATTATACTCAAATCACTCATTCCATACAACTTCAGGACGAAAGGCTAATATATATGATTTTGCAAAACAATTCCTCCTTGATGATTTTATTTAAAACATTTTTTCTTTTCTTTTTATTTTTCTCTTTCTTCTTTTTTAACAAAAATTGAAAGAAACTACATCAGCATTGAAATTCATTGATAAGATATACAATAGCATTCCATAAATTATATGTAATGTGCTTAGTACAAAAAGAAAAGGTAAATAAAGCTCAAGGGGACTTATTAAAAGGAAAAATCATATCGATAGGTAGGCTATTTGGATAATGTAACATGTTAAACAAAGATTGCATATATCATTTTCATATTAATACATATGATAAAAATATGGTGTCAAATATCAATCAAAGCAAAGTTATGATGTAAATGTCATGAAGGTCACATATAAACAAAAGATAGTAAGACTAATATGGATGTGTTGGTCTATAAAGGTTTAAAATCTCACTAGCTTGTGTCAACCCACTAGTCACTGCTCTTCTATAGATAACATACATTGACCAATCACAAAAATACATGCTCAAGTTGCCATAAATTTTTCTAGTTAATTCTACTTTCTAATTATGACTATATAGTCCTAAAAGCAATAGAAAAGAGAAATTGTTTGTTTGTTTAATTGATTTTTAAAAACACCCAAGAAAAATACATAAGCAAGAATAAGCAAGCTTAAAAACGTGCATGAAAAATAAGATCCCCATTCGCACACTTAAACTTACATTGTCTAATGTAACATCAAATGTAAGAAATGCAGATTTAACAGAAACAACAAATGCAAGAATTTAAATGAAAAAGAGCAAACTTCTCTTGGGTTGCCTCCTAAACAATACCTTTGTTTCATGTCATTAGCTCAACTCTATGTTTTCCTCATCATGTTACGAAATTTTGATCTCCAGGGATCACAGGTTTGACATTTTCCACTTGAATTTCTTCAGAATAAGGCTTAAGTCGATGACCACTTACATGCAATGTTTTCCCCATTTTTAAACTATTAATCTCTACTGTATCGTAGGGAAAGAACTTAGTAATCACAAAAGGATAGACCTAATAAGGATGATATTTATGTGAAAACATTTTATATTTATCACACTAAAGAAGCACTTTTTGACCAATGATAAAGCTTTTCGATGAGACATTAAGAGCTTTG
>JAOTJB010232198.1:0-17498 GCA_027123815.1 Erythroxylum minutifolium | reverse complement strand
CGCCACCCTCGCGGGGCACGAATTCGGGTATCACTGTCGATATCGGGTTCGGGTCCGGCGGAGGTGGGGTGTTACACAGACACACCCAATACTACTTCTAAATTAATCATAGAAATTAAAACCCAAAAAAATTGTCGCTCAAGAATGTTATTTAGAGTCTAAAACACTTCTTTCGTTAAGTTTCTCTGTCTCATGCAACTTCTGCCTCTTAACAAGCCTTTTAATTTGCAACATATAATGGTCTTATACCATACACAGTCACCTATATGGCCACATGTGGTGATTGTATCCAACTTTGAAGTCTCAAAACTAGATGTCCTGAAGATATACAATTTTAATCACTCACATAGTTAGTACACATAGTCTTGTCCATTAACTACACAAGTGTATCTAACTCCATATAGGTGTGTCTATCCTCAAAGTGTCGCTATTAAACCCTATATAGTTACAAAGACTTAGGGTCATCCACACGAACATGTCCACCATTGATATGGATGTGTGTAATGCAAACATAGGAGTGTGCTCTACAAATAGCTTTAAAGATCAATTTTTGGCTCGAATCTACCTGATCTTTGTTCCTTTTGATCTGTAAAGACAGTTAAGACCTTTGGTGCAAATATCTAGTGGTATTGAAAAAAAAAAGTCTATAAAATAAGGCTATTCATTAAATAGTCTCTCCCTCGAGCCCATTTTGGAGGAGAAATTTACCACCCTATTAGGATCTATCCGCTTTGATATATAATCCATAGCAAGAAAAATGTAAGTCTTACCCAAAGAATAGAGAAAAGGACCTATAAATCTATTCGCTATATATAAAAAATTTTACATACCAAATTGTCTATAAGTAGAATTTGATCTCTCAATCCTAAGCTACCCATTTTTTTGGCTAAGATCATAAGGCTTACAAAACATATAAGCATCATAATATAATATAGTCTAAAATAACCCATAGTAAAGTGCTTTACGGGCTATCCTCTTTAGACCAAGTGTCCCATATACACAGATGAATGAAAAAAATTCAAAATGTAAGGAACCTTATCATCTAACACTAATTTGATCATATAAAATTTTTTAATTATGAGGTTCATCATATACATAATAGTTGCCTCTGTTTTGATTTTATCTTTCTGAACTTTAAATAAATCATTAGGTAAGGACTTAGTAACTAAGAAATTTACTATTTTAGTGTACCAAGGGATTACCTATTGGATGGCAAAGAGATTCTCATCTAAACATTCATCTTGAAGCTTATCAGGAGTGGAGTTAGGAGTTATCTAAGTGAGGTGATCATAAACCAGATTTTTCAGCTCTCTTTTTGTCACATAGCTCCATATTAAATTCTTATGGGATGAAATGCACTAAATTAAACTTAGTTTGGCATCCTTCTTTGTCAGTGAAAATTTTGGAGATATATGGTTTGAAGAAATGATCATCTTGGTGTCTAATAAATAGGATTAAAATTTTTCTAACTAAAAAACTACTATAAAAGCTCCTTTTCATCGTGGAATAATTCTTTTGAGTGTTGTTAAGGGGCATAGAGGCATAATATACGACATGTGGCACCTTTTCCACTTTTTAACCTAAAAGCACTTCAATTGCATTGTTGTTATTGTCCACATCAGCTCAGGTGGAAGAACTAAATGTGGTGGTTGAATTATTAGAGTTATAGTGAGTCATTGTTTAAGCTTATCAAATGACACTTTGCTCAACTCATCAAAATCAAAATCCACTTATTTCTAAAGTAGCTTACCAATAGATTAAGTGATCTTTGAAAAATCCTTGATAAAATAGCAATAGAAACTTACATGACTAAGAAAATAATGAACTTCCTGTATACTTATGGGAAAAGGTAGAGATTTTATGGCATCTATCTTAACTTTATCAATCTCAATTCTCTTAAAAGACACTATATAACCTAAAATTATGACTTGATCAATCATGAAATATCATTTTCTATAATTCAAAACCAAATTGTCTGTAATGAAACATTTTAGCACCTTTTTATGGTTGACCAGGCATGTTCTAAAGACTCACCATAAATGGTAAGTTCATCCATAAAAACGTCTATGTTATACTCCACATAATAAGAAAATATACTTACTATACACCTTTAAAATGTTGTTCATGCATTGGACTTCCCAAATGACACCTTCTGATAAGCAAAAATGCTAAAGGGACGTGTGAAAGTAGTCATAATAAGAATGAGATTTTCTAGAAAGTCTTTCTAGCATTTGGTCAATAAAAAGAAACAAAAAATGATCTTTTCTAATTACTGAGTTTAACTTCCTATAATCTATACAAACCCCCCACCCGTTTTGAATACAAGTGGGTACTAACTCACCCTCACTATTCTTTACTTTGGTTACTCTAGTTTTATTTACAACCACCTAAACAAAACTTACCCACTTACTAATCGATATAGGATAAATTATCGTAGCATTAACAAGCTTTAAAATATCCTTTTTTAACCACCTCCATCATAGGTGCACTTAACCCCTGTTGGGGCTACCTTACCTCTTTAGCTTCATCCTCTAATAAAATTCAATGAGTACATATTAATGGACTAATGCCTTTTAAATTGGTCACTATCTAGTCAAAAGATTCCTTATAGTTTCTTAAAACTTAAATTAAATGTTACTCCTATAAAGAAGTAAGGTTACTATAGATAATCATAGGTAAAGTGTTTTGCTCACCCAAGAAGGCATGTTTTAAATGGTTGGGCAAGTTTTTCAACTCTAACTTTAGTGATTAGACCAAAAAAGGTAGCAATTTTGAGTAATTTCTTGTTAACTTCACAAAAGGTACCTATCCCACCAAATTTTAGACTTTTCCAAGCTCTACAACATGGAATCTAACTCTATGGAAAGTGTAAAAGTATGAGTGAGCTACTGCAAAATAAAACGGTACATCTTGCCATAAAGAATTATTTAAAGCTCATCAACCCAATGTAAAGAAAAATATCCTGCACCAAAATGTCAATGAATTCACGAAAACAACAAGTCATTCATTGTTAGGAAATTTTTTATAAAATCATAAATGTTAAATTTAATCACATCATCATCAAACTGTATAGTTAAAGACTCATCACGAACATCAATTATAGTTCTAGAGTTTTTCAAAAATGGTCTTCCTAGTAAGATTGGTATTAAAGAAGAAACATCCTCACTGCCAATATGTAAGACATAAAAGTCAATTTGAAAAACCATATTATCTACTTAAACCAAAATATCCTTTAAAACTCCCTTAGGATAAGTAGTAGAATGATCCGCTAGTTAGATTATTATGTCGTTTTCTTTTAAAGGCCCCATATTCAAAGACTTATAAACAGAGTGAGGCTTGAAATTAATTGATGCATCTACATCTAAAACATTTCTTTCAATTCTAGGACCTATTTTACAAGGAATAGTGAACATACATGGGTCTTTGCACTTCAGTGGCAACTTTTTTTGAAGCACAACAGGCATGTTCTTTCCCAAATGCACTTTTTCATAATCATCACTTAGCTATTGTTTTAAGTGCATAATTCCTCAAGAATGTTTGCATAGTGATGGATTTGTTTAACAACATTAAGCAAACGAATGTTTACTTACACATAGTGAAAAGTCATTAAGATCTCTTTTTCTTGCTTCTCCTTCCTTAATTTGGTAAAATGACTAGGATAAAGGGGAAGCATAATCATTTTTGACAGGCTATAAATTGGTTAGGCCCCTTTTTCTTTTTATGGCTATTTTGGAACTTCTTTCTCCACTTCTTATTTAATTTCTGTCTTGGATACCTTTGTATTTGATTTCTTTAATTCCTTGCCACTTTGTAGCATTATAGCCTTAGCATTTTGCTTGGGATTCACCTCCTTTTGAGAAGAAAGCTTTTTAAAATTTTGTGCCTCTAAATAGTTAATAGTAATCGCCATTTATCTCACTTAATTTTCAAGTTTTTGGATGCTAGCTTAACTATCTTGTTGAATTGCAAATGATAATAGCCAAAGACTTAACTATATTCTTTAAAGAAGTGTTAACTTTAGATTTTTGTATCAGTAGTTGTCTAGGAACATATGGTCGCTTGTAATATTGAAAATTTAGGGCTGTCTACTATTTCTGAGAGTTCCTATAACACAAATTTGGATGGTTGAGCTAATCAGATTATAAGTATTGGGAAGTAAGTCATACTTCCCTTATGGTTGTCTACAAAGACCATCTATAACATTGGCTTATTCCACATAATATTCTTGGAAGGTAGGAATGCATCAGTGGGATGGCCAACCATTGAATAAATTTTATAAGCCTCAAACTCTTCCTTTATTACTACTGCAGGTTGTAGCACCAAAGATGTCAAATCCTCTAATATGTTCTCCACTAATGATACATTTACCTCGTTTACACTCCTTAAGGTATGGTTAGAAGGAAATACAAATTATTAATGTTGGAGGGCATATTTTCTATCAATTCCCTTATAGCTATTGGTGTTTTTTTTCAATTAGAGCTCCATGACTTGTAACATTTATCATGCTTCTGTTAGTTGGTAAAAGGCATTCATAGAAATATTGAATCAAAAGGTAATCGTTAATTTGGTGATGAGGGTAGCTTGCATAAAGCTTCTTAAATTTCTCCCAATACTCATATAGTGACTTGCCATTATATTACTAGATACCATAAATTTCTTTTCTAATGTTAACAGCCTTGGAGGGTGGGAAGAACCTCTCCAAAAATAGTTTTTTCATTTGGGCCCATATATTGACACTCCCAGTTTGCAAGTAGTACAATTAGTCATAAGCATCATCCTTGAGGGAGAATAAGAAGGCCCTTAACTTGATTTGCTCTTCAATCACATTTGTAAGCTTTATCCCTATATAAACCAAATCAAATTCCTTCAAATGCTCATAAGGATCTTCTCCTAGTGTTCCCTAAAAAGTGGGCAATAAGTGATCCAACCTGATTATATCTCAATGGTTTATTTTTTCCCCATATTTGAAAATTAATGTAGTAGGACTATTGTTTATCAACTGGGGTAGTTTGTTCATGTAGCGTGCGATTTGAAACATTTTTCTTACTTTTGCGTTTGCACTTTTTGCTTTGGCTTCTTGCTTAATTTTTTAACTGTCTTTTCTATCTTATAATTAAATAGCAAATTTTAATGTATATACATGCATGAATTCCCTAGTAATGACACCAAAATTTGGTACTACTATCATCTACAACCAAATTAAAACTAACTTCTGCAAAATAGATATAGTAAGTGGAGAGTTAGATCGTTCTCGTGAGGAGTCCAATAGTAAGTAATCATACTAAATTAATTAAACAATGAAGGGGGCTTTGAATAAATAAGATTGAGAAGAGCAAAGTTAAATTAAATCACTTAAAAGAAAATTAAATTAATGAATCAATGTGAACGAACCTTAGTTTAGGACCATCTTTATTATTGAAATAGTATTAATCATTGATACAAGTTAGTTCTAGTTTACTAACAGGTATTTATTAAGGTATTTCTATTAGCACTCTTGTATGTGTAAGCAATTAGAAATATGTATTATATTAAATCTAATTAACTAACAACATAGAACGATCTTAGGTTTAATTAATTAATATCATTAAGAACAAAGAACATTTATGAAAAGGACAATACATATATAATGTATAAATAGCCCAAATAAATATTCTTCGCATAATTCTATTTTCTAACATAGTGATTAGTAATCCTAATCGCTACTTTCGATTAGAAATATTGATCAATTTTTCCAGCCCAGCTAGAGACTTAACCAATAAGCAATCAATTGCATACCCTAGCTATCAATTAACATAATCATTTAAATAAAGCTGACAGGCCCCTTTCTTGATGACTAGGCGACTTACTCAGCATCCCATAAAAGCCCTCCAGTCGATATCCAATCCAATTAGAAAGTTCCCTTAGATCTAAGCCTTTTTCTCTTTTCTTTAAAATATTTTAAAATCAATATAAAGAAAAAAAGAAATAGTTGTGGAAGTTTTTAAAAGTAACCTTCATTAAAAATTCGACAACATAACAGCTGCTATTTAATAAAAGCAAAATTTTAGGTTCCTGAAAAGTAATTCAAAACACTTCTATCCATTTAACCAAAGCACGACTGCTACTTCTAGACTTCAAGTCCATTAAAAAAATCTCAAAGGGTCAAACACATTCATGCATTTAGTTAAGGAAAAGAACATTTATAAATAACCATATTTTCACAAAACCAAGATCAGGATATATTTACGAAGATGATGAACTATACGTAGTAAAACATTTACAATCTATCTTTACACAAAATATGTTTAAAACATGTTCATGAATGTGCAATACATGTAAAACAAATGCACAAGCAAAACTGCCTACACAGTCACATATAATGAAGGTAGCTACTTAAATGGTGGAGTCCCAGCTACTAAAATCCCTGATCGTGCACCTGGGAGGTTATAATTTAAAAAATAGAACAAAAAATAAAACGTGAGCTAAACGAGCTAGGTGAGTGTTATGGTTCCATTCAAAACATTTATACAAACATTAACCTGCATAAAGAACAAAGATAATTTTCTTTTCTTTTCAAGCAATAACCAATGTTCTGATATAACAAATTCATATAATAAATGCACATGTAAAACACAATCAAGTTCCTCTTTTCTTGTAAGGTAAACAGAAATGGCAATCGATAGTTTCATGAATTTTCTATTTTAAAATTTCCTTTACCATTTGGTACTGTTAGGTGTAAGGTCACGGGGCTAGTTCTGCACCGTTTACCCATGCCTGGTTAACCTCTAATAACATAGTTAGTTCTGCGTTGCTTATCTGCACTAGGCAAACCATTATATACCGATTGTTATGGAGCTAGTTCTGCATTGCTTACCCATAACAATGCTAAAACTACATATAAATCAGTGGTTACAGAGCTGGTTCTGCATCTCTTACTTGTGACAGTGCTAGCACAATATATACTCTATACATGTAGAGGGAGACTCACAAGACATATTGACAGACACGACACCACCCACCTTTAGTGACAGATGCCCCCTAGACACTGCCATACACATTAGGACGTACTCTGATTAGTATAATCATATGTATAAAGAGACCTAATGATGAACCACAGGCTGAACAATAATTAATACACAGGTACACCATATTTCTATACCAATTCAGTTCATGTTCAAATCTATTGTCATACCAATTCAGTGCATATGCAATTTCAATTTAATACCATCTCAAAGCATATATATAACAACACCAATGAATTTATCCATAAATAGGGATGTCAATAATGGCCCGTGGCTCGCCCGGTCCGTGGCCCGCCTATTTTTTCTAAAATGATATCGTTTTGTCCAAAATGACGTCATTTTGAATTTTTTTGCTTAAGAAAACAAATAACGGGCTGAGTCACGGGCATCTTTACCCACAGGGCCACGGGACGACTTGCAGTCAGCTTGGCCCATTGACATTCCTATTCATAAACGTACTTATTATGATAAAATAGAAATCATTTTTCTTTCATAAAATCAGTCTAAAGATACACTCAGTTTTGTCGTTTACGCCAAGTACGCTCATGTGTTGAGTGTCTCTTCTTGACTCTACATAATTTACAAGTTGTTTAATGATTTATTTCTATTATAGGAAAGAAAGCATTACAACTATCAATTCGGTTTTAACTACCATAAGTTATTCCATTGGTTTCCATTTCAGAATGTAACTTTGAAATTTACTTAAAATGTTTTTTTAAACATCATCCCATCCGCTTCAATCATAATATGGCCGAATAGGTCACACTAACTTTTTCAATTTGGTTTTTAATAAAAACAACCTTAAGATTTTAGGTTATTTTCACCTTAACCGTAATTCAACTTCAACGAATCACACTGTCAATTTACTTTCCTCTTTAGGGCCAAATTGTTCTCACTACACACATATATATATACTATTCCATTTTATTTTAAACTTTTCAATACATTTCACCTAAGGTCCATAGCAAGCATCATTTAAGCTCATCAAACCAAAAATTACAATTTTTCTCCAATATTTGCTAGCTTGACCGAATACACCTTTCTTTCACTATCCTTCATTTTTTTTAACACATCTTCTCTTCATTACACATAAATGAACTCAAACAAATTCTAATTCAATCTTTTTTTCATTTCTTTACTTCATTGACATCAGATCCATATCATGAACATCATAACCCTAACCTATATTTCTTGATTCATGTTTGTTGTTTTCAACCTTTACATTCTTTCAAGTTTATTATCTACTCCATAATAAGTCAAAAACAACCTTTGATCTTAAATAATTCCATTCCATATGAAATCCACAAAATAAACTATGAAAAACTTACCACTTTTTCTTCCAATCTCTTAGGAAATTGGTGAACACCAATCCTAAGTCAAGATTTCTTCAATTTCTACTCCAAATCTACCAAAAATGGCACCTCTCGTCTTCCTTTTTTCCTTGGCCGAACTCTCCCATTTTCTCTATTCTTTTCTTCCTTTCTTTTTGTTCTTACGAATCCTCCTTTCAAATGAACCAAATTTTGTCTTCTTTTGCCTTTTTATACTACTTTAATACTTTACACATATCATTTTCTTATTAAACATCTTAAATGACTCATCATAATCTAATTTAATGTTTCTTAAACCATATGGAGTCTTGTAATTGGTTAATAAATGTGAGTCATTTAAAATTTCTTAATTAACTCCATTTATGTAAAAAGGCCAATTTGCCCTTTCATGGAATATTACACCTATAAACCGGACTAAATCCTGAAAACATTCCACAGCCATCTCACCATCAAATTGGCCATGGGATACTTTAATTAGGATCAATATTTAGTAATTAAATGCCTCAAAAATTTTGAATGGGTTTAAAATCATTAATACCCATTATTTTCCAAAAAGGGAATTTTTGTCCTAAACTTATAAAATTCTCAAAATTTGTCCGATTGGACTTGTTTTCGATCTGTTTCAATGTCATTTGACTCTAGTACCTATTTTGGGTATTTTCAAATTTTTTTAGGGTTGGATCCTCAAAATTCCTATTCAAGTGGAAAAATTGTTTACTGGGGTTCACTATTCATCTAAAAATACTATTCACCTAGAATAAAATATATAAACTTATAAAAGGGAAAGTTTGGGGATTTACAAAAATATGAGAATATTTAATAGTAAATTGCAAAAGAAATTTCATTGAGAACAAGAGCTTATAAATACTCAGTATAATAACTTTGGCTCTCTTTAACTTGGTAAAGCAATCAGCCTTGTAAAGCCATTTTCAATCATGTATGTCTTCGAAAAGAAAAGAAAAATACTAGTTCTACTTTCAAAATTGAAAGAAAACATGTTCTTTAAGCTAAGCCAAAAAGGAACATTACTTTTTTCGCCTCAAATAAAATAATAATAATAAATTAAAAAAGTATTTGTAACCTATTTAACTATACTACCAAAAAAAATATTTTCATTGTATCTCTAAGACATATTTACAAAAATATTTCCTGACCACATTAGATAACTTCCAAATCAAGACATACTACCAGATATCATTTTCCTTGAATTTGCCCACGTTCAATTAGCACCTATATGTTCTAGCTTCCAATTTGAGCACAAACTTAAGCTAAAACTCCAACTTCAGCCTTTAACAAGACCTAACTGCTAAAGAAATGAATTTATACAACATTAAGGACATTGACTTACAATAGCAAAGGAATTAAATATTAAAAATCATCAATAACATATAGATTTTAAGAACATGTAAACTTTTGTTGTGATTATTTCATATTTAAACTTCTTTGATGAAAAAGGCCTATAAAACCCCTATTCATATAGGAAATTATTAGAACCCAATTTAGTTCCTTAAGAAATAAGGAAGAAGCAAGTTATATAACAATTGGTTGCTAAAAAGTGGATATGTAAACATATAGTTGACACGTAAAAAGACTTGGAAAATCATCTTGAATTTGAGTGCACAATAATTATACCAATGACTTAATTTATTGAAATGAATTTGATTAATAAGTCTAGGATATTTAATCATTACAAATCCATCATAAAATTAGAGTATGGTTAACTACTGAATGGTTTTTATGGTAAACTTCAATACCCACTTGAATTTTCATAACTAATCATTTCATTTATATTCCATATATGTTAAATCAAAATTTATAAAACCATAACACTTTAAGTAAAACAAGAACTTCTAAGACAATTCCTATTGAAAATCAATGTTGCAAAATAGACAACTACTAAATATTTAACTTTTTAAAGCCCAAAAAGGCTACAAACTTTAACATAAACGGAAAGTACTCACCAAATAATAATGATTAACAAAAACAAATAAACCAAACTCATTAACTAGTTTTGACACACTTAACAAAATGCATCTTAAAATGAAAAAGAGTGAGCAATTGGAGTCAAACTATAGTTGAAGGAAAGTGCACTTTCTTTTATTTTCTTAATAGAAACCATTAATTAGAATATCGTACTGTAATGGCAAAAAATAAGTAATGAGTAAGAAAGTATCATATCAAATTCTGATATTAATCAATATCGGCTATTCTGATTAGTACTGACCAGTAACCAAAATATTTGTCAAATACCATTCAGAACGATAAATTTAAAAACATTTTAAAACTAAATTGAAAAACTTAAAATTTCTCCTATATAAAATAATAATTACTTATACATGAAAATACGAATAGGAATGTAAAATAAAAATTTTATGTCATTAGACTTATACAAAGTGATTATAGATTACATAACTAAATATATTAGTTTAATACAATTATATTTGATAATTTTTTAAATTTTGTATATTTCATATTGATAATATATATATATATATACTTTTTAACATATACATGTGAAAAATGTTAAAATAACGTTTGAAATATGTAAAGATAACATTTGAAACTAAAATCACTTATATAAATACGTTGTCTTTACTTTGTATTACTATTAATTTTATATCTATATGAGAGTTAAATGATATTTTTTTTATTCTAATTTATAAGAAATATGCGAAAATAATATTAATAAAAATAAAGAAATATTGGTTATATATCAAATTTATATTATTATCATTTCTTAAGATATAATTGAAATAAAGTAAAAAATTGTATAACATAATATATTGAGATACTATTTTGAAATTTTATAAAATTTAGAAACTATTTTATAATTTTAAAAAATTATTTGAAATGATACTCGATATTGGCCAATACGAGTACCTTATCATACCAAAACCAGATTTGGTACCAAGTCCGGTATGGTATTCGTAACATTGATAGAAACCGTAATTATTTAAAGCTCCTTTAGATATAAAATAAATATTTCATGTTTTTGAATCAAATGAATTTAAAATTAAAAATCTACCACCTACAAAAATTAATCAGAAGAAAATATAATAAGACATACAGTTGGAGTACTATCTAACAAGTTAGTGAACATGCAAAGCCAAAAACAAGTAGATTGATAAAAGAGAAAGACAATGGAGAAGATTTGCTACCTACCCACTTAGAATATAAGATATCTAAAGGATATATGAACAAGTAGTCGAATTGATTAAGAAGGGAAGGCGTATGTATAAGAAATAAGGATCATATTGATTTTCGAGATTTAAGGAAACATATAGGGAAAGATAGAGTTGTAAGTAACAAAGGATTTAGAACTCTATATAGGTATGTAATACAAGAGGTACTATTTTTGTGAATCTAGGATTTTGTATCAAAAATGAAGATTGGAGTTAATGGTGTTTTTTACTATAAGGACAAAAGGAGAGAAAAAAAAAGATAAGAGGTATTGAAAGACTGGTCAGAAAAAGGGTTTGGACTTTATAATAGTTTATTGTTGATATGTAAATGTATACAAGAGTGGGTGAATTTATGTGAGTATATATTTTCTTTTCCACAAGTGAAGATGAATTACAGTCATCTTTCTTTGCTTCAAATGAAGAAGAACCTTTAGAAATCTTATTTAAGATGAAAAGGAACACTCATAATGTGCATCCCAGTAATTTTCTTAGTTATACCAATTGCATGGATATATACCATTCGAAACCTCACTTTTTTGATCATGCCAATGGACTAGAGCTTAATATATATCATACCATGCACAAATAGATTTTCTAGCCTCTTTAGGTTCTTGATAAATCTCTAGTATAATTAAATTTCTTCCCATAATTCAATTATAGTTTATTTATATTCAAAATAAATTTAAATAGTCATTAAACACATAAATAGATGTTACAATGACTAGTTTTTGGACTGGTAAATTTTTTCTTATTTTTGGTCCACTTAAATTGGCTTAATGCTCACTTAAATTGTATTTTTTTCTTCATAGAGCTTACTTTGTTTGTCTTTTTATTACTCAAATGATTGAATTTTTCTTTGAGTCACTTTGCCTTCGTATTTTGCTTGATCTTTCACATATTACTTCAATTCCTTCCTAGTTGAGCTACAAATATCACCAAAAAAAAGAACATTAGTAGCAATATATTTTGTTATATTTATAACTGTAGGTTAGGATCTCTTTAGTCAAAAAATCTCCCCCTTTTAAATGAAGATAAATTTAGTGATGTTGAGAAAATAAAAAGCTTTTACAAAATTCCCCCTATTCTAAAGTAAAATGTAATGCATACTTCCCTTTAATTCATACATTATTAAATGCGAATGATCAATTTTCAATATCGCCACTCTCTCCTCTTTGTTGCCAAAATTCAAAAGTATATGTTATATACAAAGTTAGAGGTATCAAAACGCAAAAATAAACTACTTCCCTATTTTCCTTTTTTAAAACTTTTACCATATGAGCAAAGTGTACATATTTAGTGCTTGTTAAAGAAATTAGCAATTATTTGAAACTTAATGTATAGTTCAAATGTCAATATAATTTTCTCTTTTTAGATATATGTAACTATGCTTTCTCTCCTAAGTATAATGGTCATCTCCTTTTCTTCCTCACTTCGTTTAACAATTAATATTTTTGATACCAATTTATTTACTTAACTCATTTGAGGGGCCTCGATAAGTTTCTTTTTGAAATCATTTGCTAAAGACACCATGGTTACTCCATAATGGATACCTGTTGAGTGATCATAATAATATTATGTTATTATGATATGGTGCTATATCATATATATGTTAAAACCTCCTTCCATTAGGGCTTGGGTTTATATGGTACAACCTAAAGGGTTTTAGGTTGATGAAAAGAGTCATTTGGTTTATAAACTAAAGAAATCCATATATAGATTGAGATGTGTTTCTCATTAGTAGTATTTGGAGTTTGATAAGTTAATTACCTCATTTAACCTTCTAGGAAATAAAATTGAGAGATGCTTGTATTACAAGGTCAAAGAGCGCAAGGTCATTTTAACTTTTGTACATAGATGATATTTACTTGTATTAAATGATTTAGGCATATTATATGAGGTTAAGTAATTATTGTTCAAACATTTTGACATGAAGGAACCTAATAAAACGTCTTTCATACTAGGTATTGTTAGCTCAAGGTTTATGATTAACGATTTTGATGATAACTGTATAATGTTTCAAATTTCAAATTGAATTTTCTCAAAAGGAAATAAAATTATAAGAAATACATTTTCTTTCTTGTAAGAACCTTCATTATGAACTTATCTTGTTAGAAATGGTTTATCCAAAAAGACCCTACTAATTATGAAGGTCATATATTAGCCCTGTGACTACTGGAAGATTTTTGGCAAAGATAACATTGAAGTTATTCAGATTTCAATCCATCCAGTTAACTAAAGGTGCAAGTGAAGCAACGACTAGTTGAAGAAATTGACTATTTAAGGAAGTGTAACAACATTTGTAAAAAAAGATAACATACTCAGACTTTCGAAACATTTGAGCAGCATCTATATTCTTGAGAGTCATATCTTTCTTATTGTGCCTTAGAAAGTGAAATCACTATATCAAGAGAGAAATTGTTATATTATTTTTCTGTGAGCTTTTCAAAGCTTGTTATACACTTCAAGTGTGGAAGGTTGGAAAACCTTAAAAAATATTTACTCGTAAGCGTAAAGAGGCTCGTCAAATTTAACACTCAGATTTTTATAATGAAACACTCAAGTTCAATACTTGGAGCCTAGATGTAGGCTTGGTTTGTAAGACAAACCAGTATAAATCAATTACGTCCTTTTCCTCTCTCTTATTATCTTTTATATTACCTCATTATATTGTGTCTGTGTTCATTTCAACAAGAGGCTCCTTCACTTTTATAAATAGGTCCCTTTTATTTTCAACTTGCTAACGATTCTTTTGAGTTTTAACGTGCGACTTCTGTTTTAAATTTCTTTAATAGGATTCATCATTCAGTAGGCTCCTTTCATTTAAACAGGGCCCTATTCCATTAAAGGCTCCGATCACCTAACAGGCTCTTTTCGTTTAAAAGACTTTATCTTCTGACAGGCTCCTACTGCTTTTATTCGCTAACTAAGATCTGCTTATTATACTAATTGAAAGAACTTGCAAAATTTTCATAAGTCACACACAATTCACCCCCCTCTTGCATATGTTTGCTTTATCATTTGGCATCAGAGCGAGGTTTCACATTTTTGTGTTTTACAACACGTGATAGATCATGGCAATCACCTTGAGAAGTTTTGAAGGAAAATCTGTCTCAAAGCCTCCTTACTTCAATGGAAACAACTACTCATACTAGAAAGAGAGAATGACCATATATCTCCAATTTGTATATATCAAAGTATGGCAAGCAATTAGAGTTGAAGCTACAATTCCCACTTCTGATAACAAAGGAGTATAGACTAATGCTGACAGGAGAAATGCACAACTAAATGCTAAGACAAAATAGCACCTAATATGTGCATTGTCTCCAGAAGAATATAAAAAGATATCCTACTGCTCTATGGCAAAAGAAATGTGAGACAAACTACAAGCCATGTTTGAAGGAACAAATGAGGTAAAGAAGCATATAGTAAGTCTTTTAGTGCATCAATACAAAATTATTGGCATAAAATAAGGAGAGACCATAGACGAATTCTTCAGACACTTTAACAACATCATTACAACCTTAAAGAACTTGGGAAAGATATATCCTAATGATGAGCTCATAACAAAGATTCTAAGGTCACTACCAAAGGAATGGAGACCCAAGGTGACAGTTTTAGAAACAGAAAAGGTAAGATAAAGGATCGTCCTACAGAAAAGGAATGACATTGAAAGCAACTGACGAATCAAATGGTAATGAAAGTGACACTGAGTTGCAAATAGTTGGAGATGACGAGTTCAACTTTATGGTCAAAAAATATGCCTACTTCTATAAAAAGAAGCTGATGAAGAAAAGAGAAGGAAACAATAGGTTCCTATCAAAAGGTAACAACAGTAATAGCAATACACAAACAATCAAATCATATATTATTGCTACAAGAAGCCTGGACACATAAGATTAGAATGTCCTCTTCTTCAAAAGGATAAGTTAGAGAATATAAAATTTAAAAAAGCAAGCAAAACCTGGTCAGATGAGGATATTGAAAACTTTAAACGATTTTGAAAACTTTAAAGAAGAAGAACCAAAAGAAGTTAGCAACGTTTGCTTTATAATTGAATCAGGAGACGATGAGGTATATTATTCTGACTCTAATAGTAAAATTGATGAATTGAAAAATGCATATCATGGATTGTATGATCATTACAAAAGATTGACAGTGAAGTATTTCAAAGAAGTTGAGAAGTCTAAGAGCAATGATACATCTTTAAAGAGTAAGATTAAATCATTGGAATTTGCAAATGAGAATTTGGTGACCACGAATATGTCTCTTGAGGTTAACTATAAGCAAAAGGTTTCTTAAAAGGAAGTTCTCGAAGAAAGAGTAGCTAAGTTGGAAAATACGCCGCTAAAAATGATTATGATAAGTTAAGACATTTAGAAGAAAAAGTCCCCACCTTAGAATTTGAAAAGGAAAAAAGTGTTGGAAAGATCTTATCTCTAGAAAAAGAATTGGAAAATTTTGTTGATGGAAGGAATAGTCTTAATGCATTTGTTGGTAGTGGTTAATACATTTTTTGTAATGCTGGAATAGCATACAATGAAAATAACAATATCAGGCCATATAAAAACTTCTTTGTTAAATCCTGCCGTAGTTATAGCCAAGACAATAGGAACCTGCTAAGTAGCAAAAATCATAACAACTATTATTCATCTATTCTGTCCGATTACATGGTAAACGTGGTCACATTAGTCATTCTTGTAATTTTCATTAAAAAATTATCTCAGATGTATGTTTGGAGACCGAAAGGTCAAACTACTAACGCAAAAGGACCTAACAAATTTTGGTAACTAAAATGAGATAATGCTTTTCTACAAATATAAAACAAAGACAAGGGAGAATTAATGGATAGTTGATAATGGTTGTTCGAGACACATGACAGGTGAAATATCACACTTCAACTAAATTGAAAGATGAGACGGAGGTAATGTTGTCTTTATAGACAAAAATAAAACAAAGGTCACCAGAATTAATAAAATTGATGATTTTGACTCTACTTCTATCAATAACGTTCTCTTTGTTAATGGTTTGAAAAATAACCTATTGAGTGTGAGTCAACTATATGATAAATGTTACAAAGTTTTAAATGTTTTGTCTCTCCAGAAAAGGATTCGTTTGTCTGGCACAGAAGATTTGGACATGCCAGCGTAAGCATTCTATCAAAACTGTCTAAAATGAGTTAGTAAGAGGACTACTAACCTTAAAGTTTGAAAAGCAATTAAGTTTGTAAGGCTTGTTTAAAAGGTAAACAAATCAGAAGCAACTTTCCTCTTAAAATATTGTGTGTACTAGCTAACCACTTGAACTTGTGCACATGAATTTATTTGGTCCCACTAGGACTCAAAGTTTCGGTGGTAAACATTACTGTTTTGTTCTAATAGATGATTACTTCAGATTTACATGGGTTTATTTCTTATCAAATAAGGATGATGCTTTTTGAAGTGTTTGAGAAGTTTTGTAGAACAATTCAGATAGAAAAGGGTACTACATCACTTCAATTCAGAGCAACCATGAAGGAGAATTTAATAATAGAAGGTTTGAAGAATTTTGTGACAATAATGGTATGACTCACAACTTCTCTTGTCCAAGGACACTTCAGCAAAATGGTGTTGTAAAGAGAAAGAACAGAACTTTGGTTGATATGGCCAGGACTATGCTATGTGAAAGTGAACAACTTCATAGATACTGGGTAGAATTAGTATCCATGACCTATTATATACTCAACAGATGTCTTATAAGACCTATTCTAAAAAAGACCCCCTATAAGCTTTGGAAAGGAAGAAAACCAAATGTTGCTTACTTTTAAGCATTTGGTTATAAGCGTTTCACACTAAACAATGGAAAAGACAACCTTGTAAAATTGGATGCAAGATTAGACGAAGCTATTTTCTTAGGCTACAGTACTCTAGCAAAGGATTCAGAGTTTACAATAAAAGAACAAAGAAGACAGAAGAATCGATACATTTGGTATTTGATGAAGCACTACC
>JAOTJB010231384.1:0-17509 GCA_027123815.1 Erythroxylum minutifolium | reverse complement strand
AATGGAAGTTACTTGGCATTGGACTTAGTTAACAACTTTATATTTCTTTATAGCCTTTCTTATATGATTTTACTTACCAATAACTTAATATAAACATAATTGCAAAAATTATAAAAGCTGAAAATATAGTTGTCTATATAAATAAGCATACCTAACAAATAACTATAGTATAATATCAAAGTTGATAAAGTTTACATCCTTTAACTTTTTGACAAAATAAAGCTACAAATATTGTTATTTTCGCTTTCATTTAGCAATTATATATTTCAATTTCACTTTCTCTTTTCCCAATTTACCATGTAGCTATGAATGTTATCTATGCACATACCATCTTTTAACATCTTGTTCTTAAACTTTAACCTTTTATTCTTAGTTTTCAATTTATTTATAATATATTTTGTTGTCCACCAAATCCTTTGCTATTCATTTGAAAATATTACATCTCCGTTTTTAAAACAATAGTTAGTGACATATATTATTCAACAAATAGCAACTATTTTATTATTACTCACCTACCTTATAATTGGGACATTCATAAAGTCTTCTTCTAAAATTATCATACTTGTTTATCTTTTTTGCTTTTAACTATGACTCTTAGCTACTAATTTAAGAGATTCACCATCCAATATGCTTGAAGAAAGCTTATAATAATTCACCATCATTGTCCATTTTGCAAATTTTGTGTTCCTTTTTTTTCTTGGAGCCAAAACTACAGAATTTGTGTGGCATCTTCAGGTACATTTTCCCTACCTACCACATAATTAATTAATTATTTACGTAATTGGTGTGTATGAATTGAAACAAAGTTTTTGAGTAGATAGTAAACAACGTCACATACCTTAATTTCATAGGTTTTTTATTCTTTTATTGTATAGCTAAATGGATAAGAGTTGGATGTGTCATCAAAAATGGTCAATTGAATACGTAGAAAGAGTT
Source organism: Erythroxylum minutifolium (assembly GCA_027123815.1). Taxonomy (NCBI): domain Eukaryota; kingdom Viridiplantae; phylum Streptophyta; class Magnoliopsida; order Malpighiales; family Erythroxylaceae; genus Erythroxylum; species Erythroxylum minutifolium. Next base: position 16,573 of record JAOTJB010231384.1, on the reverse strand, counting down.
AAGAGTTTCATGTAATTTGTAAAAGATCAAATGGGTGATTAATGTAGTATTCGTTGTCCATACATTGATTGCTTAAATGTCGACTTCCAAAGTCAAGATGTGGTATATAATCCCTTGATGATCCAAGCCATAGACAAATTCTATATACTATGACTTTATCATGGTGAACGTAAGGAAGCAAGTTGTCGTAGAAGTGAAGGTACATCTTATGATGACAGTTACAATAATGATGTTGATGATTGTGATGTGAATGATGATGGTGAAGATGGGATTGATGACATGTTAGAAAAGAGATTCACCATCCAATATGCTTGAAGAAAGCCTATAATAATTCACCATCAATTTCCATTTTGCAAATTTTATATTCCTTTTTTTTCTTGGAGCCAAAACTACAGAATTTATGTGGCATCTTCAGGTACATTTTCCTTACCTACCACATAATTAATTAATTGTTTACGTAATTGGTGTGTATGAATTGAAACAAAGTTTTTAAGTAGATAGTAAACAATGTCACATACCTTAATTTCATAGGTTTTTTAACATAATATAAAACAAAAAATGCATCTTCTTTTATTGTATAGCTAAATGGATAAGAGTTGGATGTGTCATCAAAAATGATCAATTGAATACGTAGAAAGAGTTAAGAGTTTCATGTAATTTGTAAAAGATCAAATGGGTGATTAATATAGTATTTATTGTCCATGCATCAATTGCTTAAATGTCGACTTCCAAAGTCAAGATGTGGTATATAATCCCTTGATGATCCAAGGCATAGACAAATTCTATACACTATGACTTTATCATGGTGAACGTAAAGAAGCAAGTTGTAGTAGAAAGTGGAGGTACATCTTATGATGACAGTTATAATAATGATGTTGATGATTGTGATGTGAATGATGATAGTGATGATGGGATTGATGACATGTTAGAAAATTGTTGGAATTATGTGGAAACTATGAATGAAACAAAAATGCCTAATATAATTGGTAGTATTACAGAAGATGATTTTACGAAGTTATTAAAATTTACTTAAGAATAATTATATCTGGGGTGCTCTAATTTCTCACAACTATCATTTATTCTGAAGTTGTTGCGTTTGAAGGTTTATAATAAATGGAGTAACAAGTCCTTTAACATATCAATTGACTTACTGAACGATGAATTACCTATTAGACACAAGTTACCAAAATCTTACTATAATGCGAAGAAACTGTTAAAGGACCTTGGATTGGGATATATTATAATTCATGCTTGTAAGTATAACTATGTTCTTTTTCGAAAGGAAAGTAAAGATCTTCAAAAGTGTCTTATTTGTGGTACATTAAGGTAGCAGGTAGATGATGGCAGAGGGAAAAAGATACCTAATAAAATCTTTCGATACTTTCCTATTAAACCACGATTACAAAGACTTTTTATGTCAGCAAAAACAGCCATAGATATGAGGTGGCATAAAGAGAAACACATTGATGATAACATTATGCGTCATCCAAAAGACTCAATGGTATGGAAAGAGCTTGATAGAAAGTTTTGATGGTTTGGACAAGATTTTTATAATATTTGATTTGGATTGGCATCAAATGGATTTAATCCTTTCAGTAATATGAGTAATTCATATAGCATGTGGCCGGTGATTCTAGTCCCATAAAATTTATCTCCATGTAAGTGTATGAAAGAGCCTTTTATGTTGTTGTCTTTTCTTATTCTAGCACCTACTGCTCCTGGTAAGGACATTGATGTATACATGCAACCATTAATTGATGACTTAAAAGATCTATGGGAAATTAGATTACAAACTTTTGATATTGTTGAAGGCAAAACATTTACAATGCATGCTACTATTTTGTGGACTATAAATGATTTCCCAACTTATGGGAATTTGTCTGGGTGGAGCACTAAAGTGTACATGGCTTGTCCTATGTGTAACCGTCAATCATATTAAAAAAGGATATGAAGTAAAATATGTTATATGGGTCATCGTTGTTATTTTGAATATGGGCACAGATGTCAAAGAAGTAAATAGTTTAATGGCATAATAAAGTTGGGTGAAGCTCTGATGTTGTCCGGTGATGATATTGTTTACCAGCGGTCACATTTGGGTGACATTACACTTGGAAAATACCTAAGTAATAGAAAGCGTAAGAGAAATGATCTCGAACTTAATTAGACAAAAAAAACATATTTTTTAACTTGTCATATTTGGAGGAACTACTATTAAGACACAATCTTGATGTCATGCATATTGAGAAAAACATTTGTTAGTCCGTTTTAGAGACTACCATGGAAATTGATGGGAAATCCAAAGACACAATTAAGGCTATACTAGACTTGGAAGACATGAATATTAGAAAGGATTTGCATTTAAAAAGAAGAGATGATGGCTGATACTTTATTCCCCCTACTTGTTACAACATGTCAAAAAGTAAGAAACAATCATTTTGTTAGTTCCTCCAATCAGTCAAATTTTTTGACAGGTATGCATCTAATATAATCCATTTTGTGAATGTTAAAGAGGGAAAAGTGTCAGGGTTGAAAAGTCATAATTGTAATGTACTTTTGCAATGACTACTTCCTGTTGTAATACGTGGGTGTTTGTTGAAGAATGTGTCCATTACTTTGGTCAAGTGGGAGAGTTTTTTAAGCAATTAAATTATAGGACATTTAAAGTTAAAGAGCTTGATAAATTAGAAAAAGACATAGCATTGATTCTATGTAAGCTTGAACTATACTCCCCCCATCATTTTTTGATGTTATGGTTCATTTGGCAATTCACTTACCATATGAAGCAAAACTTTGTGGACTAGTTCAATTTCAATGGATGTTTTCGATTGAAAGGTAATTCATATTAGATCCAATAAGTTTTTTCTATGTTATTTGTTTGTAACAATTCCTAAGTTTGTAGCTGTTTATTTTCAAGTTTTTATGCTCTCTTAAGCATTTTGTACGTAATAGAGCTCGACTAGATGGGTCTATTGCAGGGGCTTATATAGCAAATTAATGCTTGAATTTTTGTTCAATGTACTTAACTGATGTGGAGACATGACTTAATAGACTAAAACATAACTTTGATTTTCATGACGATGGTGGGTTATCTATTTTCTCTTAAAAGGTTATGCCACTTAATGTGGGTAAATATGTGGAGTTAACTAAAGACGAATTTGAAATTTCGTATTGATATATTTTGAACAATTGAGAGAAAGTTTATACATACATGGAGTACATATATTCCTTTTCATTCAAACAATCATATTATAATTTTTTCATACACTATAAGATATTATTGTCGTCTTTTTTTAAATAGAGAGCACAAAGACACAATTCGTAGCAAAGTGATTATTAATGTTGAAGAAAGACATAGGCAGAAGTTTGTATTATGATTTAGAAATCGAGTAAGTTTCATATTGATTACATATTATGAAAATATGAGAATACATCTCATCCTCATATTTATTTTAAATTTTTCATGCAGGTGAGATAGTTACATAACCATAACATGCAAGAAGCGATAACAACATTATATAGTTTGACATATGGGCTTCATATTTGTGGAAGAAATACACATGTTGTATTGTTAATAGGGTGAGATTTCGCATACAAGATCGAGATAGTCGAGTTAGAAGTCAAAATAGTGGGGTTGTCATTAAAGGATGTCATGACAACGAAATCATTTACTTCTACGGTGTCATCTCTGAAATAATAGAGTTGCATTACATCAAGAATAAGAAGGTTGTTCTTCTTAAATGCAAATGGTTTGATCTAACTAACATGACAGTGGACGAGCATATTATTAGCATAAGTGTTAGTAAGATATGGTATGATAATGATCCCTTTGTCCTTGCAAGTCAAGCTAAACAAGTTTTCTACAACAATGATACTATATTAGGTAGCAATTGGAAGGTTGTTCAACAAAGGAATGTCTTTGATTTTTATGAAAGGGATATTGGTCAGTTGGATGAGGATGCAGATGAAGTCTATTAAGATATTGGATTGGAGTTCAATAATTAAGGCATTCTAGTAGAAGATGCAGATATATCATCATTCTATAGGAGAGATGTCGAGCCCAACATAGTTTAACTAGATAAAGTCGAAGCCCATCTTATCTTACAAATAGAAGAAGACTATACTCAGGATGAATTAAATGACGATGACGATACTTTGCTTGAATATATTAGTGATGAAAAATCCAATAATAATGTACTTAATGATGATGATTTTCAAAATCTTGATCATGATGATTGAATGTAAGTAAATTGTTTGCATTTTTTGAAATGTTATGTTCATAATTGCCTTATGTTGTTAATGTTTTACTTATGTTAATTTATGATGACTAGATGCATATTTTTAATGTATCACTTATGTTTTTGTGGAATGTTATACCGAATGTTTAGTATTTAACTATTGAACTCCTTATATTCTGTGAAAAATTAATGTATGAGTTTGGATTATACGTTATGTTTATATTTCGTTTTATACAATTTTAATATAATAGCACTTGGTAGAAACAAGGGAAAGAGGGCGGTAACGATCGTAGAAGTTCCTCCCACACAACAACCAACAATTTCATCTTCAAATGAAAAAAGTCAGCAATAACCTTTACCAACATCGTCTATTAGTCTTGAGGGATCTTCAAGTCTATTATTGTTAACCAAACATATATACATTAAAGCTGTAATTACTCAATATATGTTTAGTGTGTTTTTCTTATTATGATTTTTTTGTTTTCATGTTCCAATACTGGCATTAGAAAACGAGGTATAAGTAAGACAAAAGGAGCTGAGTTGCAATAAACGAATGTTGCAATAAACGACAAGTTGTCTATGACCATTAACCCCATACAACATTGCCCTCTGGATAAGATCCAATCTACAAAATTGGCCAGTGAGTTGGGTGTCGTTGTGAGGAATTAATTGCCTTTCCTTCAGCATGTTAGGTAGTTGAAGGAAGACAACTTACTTCAAAATGCTTTGGACTAAGTTTCAATAAGGTTTCAATTCATTTGATTATATGTATTGTGATTTTACTTAATAAAAAATAGTAACTTAACTTATAGGTGTTCTTCACAGATGAAGCTTAATATTGTTGATGTCAACACACCTGAGGTTTTAAGTAGTGATAGTTCACTGTTGAAACAAAGGGAGAAAGATCATCGATATAGACTTCATAAATATTACTAACCTTTTCCCTTCTGATGAAGAGGCAACGAGACATGTTCTAGAACAGGTGACTCCAGAAAATTTGAGTGAAATGTGTAATTATTGCGTCTCAGCAAAGGTTTAGGTTTATTTTTTTCTCTTCATATTTCCTTCCATTAATTTTTTTAATACATTTCAGACTACTTCTTTTAATTTATGAAAAATATGAGAAAGTCAAGGTGAACAAAGAAAAAATAAAGACTCCTTATAAAACTGACTCCAGATCATTTATTGTCACCCGATAAGAATTTGGAAGTGTAACATTTTCAACTTATTATTCTGTTTCTTAATACTATAACTTCTATTATCTTATAATTTTTAAATTCATATAATAAAGTCAAACACAACTCCAAGGACAAGAGTGTGATAAAATTACACTGTACAAGCTAACAAACTACAAGGAAGGTCAAGGCTGGACGTGTGAAGAGGCACAAAGTAATTATGTAAGTCCAAACAAATTAATATTGTAATTTATTTTTCTATGTAATAATAAGTAATAATTTTTTAGTTAACTCGATTTTGTACTTTAAATTGTAGGACAAGATGCAGGAGTTATTGCAGACATCATTGTCTGAGGGGAATCAGTCCAATGTCAATGACATTTGCAACAATGTCCTTAGTACAAGATTTAGCTATATCAAAGGTCTTGGGTATGGCCCTAAGCCTATAGGTGCATCTTCGTCACGATCAGCATATGGCACAGTGCTTCAAGAGGACAACTAGTCACTAAAGACTAAGTTAGATGGGAATATAAAAGAACTGAACAAGTTTAAAAAGATAATCAAATAATTACTAGGTTCTGCATATATTAGTAATAGTCAGGACGATAAGGAGTCATAGTTTGTATATGACCTATAATTATTTTTAAAATAAAATGCATTCAATTTTTAATGTTTATTTTATTTCAATTTATTATTATTAAAAATGTAACCAATATTAATTATAAATGTAACTAATTTATATTTCAAACTGTCTTAAAATTGTAATAAATTAAAATAAATTTGTTTTTAACAATTATAATAATAATTAAATTGAAAATAAAAATTGTCACTAAATAATATTAGCTATCAAAACAAAATTGTCAAAAAAAGTTATTACCTACGTTTACAAGAACGTCTTTAAAAATATTTACCTACAACAAAAAATTAGTAAGTAAAACTATTCTACTACAAAAATAGAATCGTCACTAAGAACTATTAGCTACCTAAAAAATCGTCACAAAATGTTATTACCTACGTTTATATGAGCGTCTCTAAAAACATTTACCTACAACAAAAAATTAGTAGCTAAAACTATTCTGCTACAAAAAAATTTGTCACTAAAAATAATTACCTATGACTGTGGTTTAGTAGGTAAAAACTTTTATCTACGAAAAAATATGTCACAAAATCCTTTGTACAATGTTAATCATTCTCGTTGGTTATAGGTTTTATCGATGAGAATATTGTGAATCCAAAACCTTTTTGCAACGATTTGAGGAAAATGTTACGGATATTATTTTGCTACCGAGATTCAACGACCATTCAGGCGACAATTATTTTTCGTCACAGATTCATATTTGTAACGATGTTTTAATATTTAGCGACATTTTATTTTATCGCAAATAATCTTATTTGTTGTAGTGATTCTTGTAAAATTTTCCCAACAAATCCTCCATTATGGATTTCCAAATTTCCCATAAAGCATATCATATAAATTCTCAGCCAATCAATCCACAATAAGGATTACATGAAGAGTAAATGTGAGGGGAAGGACGGGTTCCTTGAATTCAAAAATTGAAGATGAAGATAAATGTATGGAAATCCTTGAATTTCACTAAATATCTCTAATCTGTAGAATTTTGAATCAATTAAAGAATAACTCTTAAAACTCTAAAATTGGAATTTTGGTGAGTGAAAGTGGAGGGAAGGTAGTTAGTGAGTCAAAATTAAGCTAAGAAGTCGAGGGAATCTAGTCTTGATCGAGAGGAGAAGGAGAAGAAAGAAAGAGAAAATTAAAGCGTTTGGCTTCTAAAATTATGACATAACACGACTATTATATTGTAACATATAGAGGTGCCATGTTAAAGTCACAGTTGCAAATTGGGATAGTGTTTGGGAAGCATAGTGATTAAAAGGTGACTAAATGGCCATGTTGGTTGAATAGGAAGATATGAGTTAGTGTTTATAAAATGCAGGTTAAATACAGAAGGGATACAATCTTGGGTTTGTTCGGTCAATTAACACTTGAAAAAGCAAAGATAACATGAAGGGTCGTGTTATTCAAATTTTGAAATCTGCTTTCCATTAAAATGAATTCAACACTATATATATAGACATAAACATGTTAAGCTACACGGTAACTACAATATACCGTGTTATGTTTGTATTACAAAAGAGTCATGTCGACATCTTAAGTGGATATAAATACAAACATGATAGGCTACTATGTTAGGTTTATGTTTAGTATATAAAAGGTTATATGTTATATGAGAATGAATATGGACGTTTGTCTCATGGCACGTACCTTATACCTAGATTTAAGTGGTCAACATAAAGGTTATACATTACAGTGTTACCCTCATATTCTATGTGCCACTCACTCTAACCAATAGGAACATAGAACTAACAAGTGTGAATGTTCCCAAAACAGAAAATACATAATGTCATGTTCTCCACATATTTGTTTTTGTTGCTCTTGATCTCTTAAGTGTGACTTAGTCTGCTCCAATATGGGACTAATATGGTATCATGTTGGGTACTGTGTTGCTTGTTATTCTATAAAATCATATTGCATTAACATTAAATCAAATAATTATAATAAAATAGTTAAATTTAATCAAAATATGTTTCAACCCATGAGTCTTAAACTATTCAAACATCCTAAAAATAGTATTAAAGGACTTAATTATGAAAAATTAGAAACGATAGTTAATTGTTAGTTTACTTCCTAATAATAACTTTTTTTAAAGTCATTTAACTGGACTTCTTGCTTAATTTTTTCACCCTAGCAACTCCTTATTTAAAGAGTTAAAATCTCTCTTGGTTTCCATTTAATTGCCTTAAAGTTCTTCTTACTTATCATAGGCTCATTAGTCTGTAGGGATGCCATACGCTTCATTAGAATAGAGCTATCCATCTCCCTTATTTCTTTTTACAAAATAAATGTCTCTATGAGATCCTCTATGAGCACAAGGTGGCTTATTATTATCCACATCTAAACAGAAACAAGTATTATGCTTATCAAAGGTAGTTTTTGTGGTTTCAGATGTTCTAAACAGTACTTTTTCATCCATTACCCTTGTAATTAACTTTCCATTATACACATCTATTAAAGCCTTAGTAGTAGTTAGGAAAGATCATCCTAAGATCCAAAGAACCTCTATTTCATCTTTTGTATCCAAAACCAAAAATTCTATAAGGAATATGAATTTGTCAATCCTAGCGAAAAAATTATATGTTATTCCATTAGGATATTTAATCAATTTATTGTCAAATTGAATGTTTATCCTAGTTGGTTTAGGTTGAATAAATCCTAATTTCTTAAACATGTTATAAGGCATCAAATTAATCCCAACTATTAAATCTACTATTGTCATATTAACTGATAAGCTACTAATATTACTAGGAATAGTGAAACTCTCTAGATCTTTTATCTTCTAAGGTAGCTTGTTTTGTAGGATGGTGACGTAATCCTCACTTAAAGTAATTATTGACAAATCCTCAATTTTCTTCTTCATTGAAAGGAGATCTTTAAAGAATTTAACATACTATAGCATCTATGATAGAATTTTGATAGAGCAATGTTAACATACAGTTTAAAATGCTCCAAAAATTATCAAAATCATATTCCTTTCAATCTTTTTCAAGCTTGCTTGTGTATATAAGTCATAGTTTGTACTCCTTGATAACTTTGTTCTTTTAATCCTCCTCCTTCGTTCTTTCCTAGTCTTTATCTTTCTTCTCACGTGTAGTAGATTCCTCCTTTTTTATTTAGGTTTTTTAAAATCCAACTCCCTTCCCTTCCTTTGAGTTATTGCATTTACATGGTATACTAGGTTTGGTTTACTGTGGCAAAGTACATAGACGTCTTTTAGAGATATCTTTAGTGAGTTGTCCAATTTGAGCTTCTAAGTTACAAATTGAGGCATTTTAATTTTCGAAATGTCTCTTAGATGCAATAATAAACTTAGCCATAAGATTCTTGAGGTTTGACTTAATTTTCTTATTATTGTTGTCAAAAATTTGGTAGAGGCATTTGCATATAACATCCTTAATTACTCAATAGAAATTTGGATGATTCGTCCATCCCAAATTATATATGCATGTTTTACTATAGGGTTATTCTGAGAGTAGACCCTAATAAAGTTAAATAATTAAATTTTTTCCCTAATTATAAGTTACCTGACATTTATGATTTGGGGTCCCTCACTACAAATTTCATAACTTATTATCTGTATCGGTTGAGGTACCAGACTTATGTTGTTAATTTTTTTTACTAAAAGCTTCTAGTTTTCCCTCTAATGTTGCCACCATATCAACATTATTGATGCCATATGTCTTTAACTTTTTTGGATTCTCCTACTAATAAATTTTCATCATTATGTTCTCGGTAAGCTCTTAAAATTCTTTAGTTTTAAAGATGGTGATCTCACCTAACAATGCATACTAGATTAGGCATCTCAATCCATCATAAAACTTCTGCATTTACAAACGTAAATGAAGTTTATGATATCGAAACTTTCTTAGTAACTCCTTCCATCTTTCCCAAGTGTCATATAAATGTCTCATCATTTAATTGTTTGAAGAAGAAGATATCATTCTTGAGCTTAGTTGTTTGTATTGGAGGGAAGTATTTGGTTAAAAAAAATTATCTTGACCATTCGATATGGTGGTGGGTCAAGAAGGTAGTGACTTCATCTATAATTTACATCGATTCCTCAATATGAAAATGAATAATCATAATCAAATGGAATACTCTAAAACTCTATTAAGCTTGGATGTTTCATAGATTTTTTCTTGCAATGTGCATGTAAGGATCTTTATTCGGAAACCTTTTAAACTACACCAAAAACTAAGCCATCTAGATCATATTGAGTTTAATCTCAAAGTTATTGGCCTCCAATCTCAAATGTGTAATGCTAGACCTACTTATGGTAAGTAACAATCTAAAGTAATCTGGTATGATTTCCTTATTAATTTTCTATTTTAATAGGTAGTTATATATAAACCCTCAGGTTTCTTTCTCTTAGATTTTAAAGTAACATTCGTTTGATTTTTAGATCTAAAACAAATGGTACATCAGGACTACTGTTTTTCATACACCAAAGAACTTATACTTAAAATTTAACAACAACCACAAGATCAAGAAAATTCTAAAATAAAACAAATAAATATAAAAACAAACAAAAAGGAGATTATATTAATAAAAATAAAAATTTCTAATATTTTATGTAGCACCCCACTCCCATAGGGCATATTCCCGAACACACAAATGGTATTCGAGAAAACACTCTATAAGGGTGGTGCGCTAGCACTATCAGTCAAACTTAATACAAGTTTTTATATAAAAAATTACACGCATCTTACAGAAAGTGATTCGTGCTTATTCACTAAGCTCTTGTATGTTGAATCAAATTATTGCAGAATTGCACTATAGGGTGCAACCTTGGGTCGTTCACTTAATTGGAACCTGAACAATTGAATCTAAGTTAACCTATATGTCATGCTATGCAAACTAATTTGAGAAAACGGGGGTTTTGATCTTTGAACTGATTGGTACAACTAATTTGAATGTAAAAGCGAATGTTTTTGGATTTTAGGGATATAGAAAACTGAAGGATGAAAAAAAACACAAAAGACTATACAGTGGTAAAGTCCCCTTGAAAGTGAGTTTTGGCCATTATTTGCTCGAAATTGATTTAAGTGAGAGTAAAGACAACTAAGCTTCAAAATGTAAACCTTGAAAGACTTTTCAAGTCCAGGATCTTAATCAATGAGACTCCATTTTTTACAATCCCGTTAAGTGCTCTTAGTGTGTGTAGTCGGATTAGCGAATGCAATCGGTCAAATGAAATCTAAAATCATCTCAACATCAAATATAATTATGCAAGACAAGAGGGAGTAAAAAAGATTTCAAATAGACATATATGAAACTTTATACATTTAAGCTCAAAGTTCTACATAAACCAATCCATCCTACATATAATGAATATCTAACATTTGATTAAAACCATAATCAAATAGCTCATCTGCAAATCATAAATCCTAGACCTAGGATCTGCAAATTCATAGCTGAACTATGGATAAAACTACTCCCCTTTTTTAGCCCATTAAACTCCAGCCATTGCTGCACCTTCAAGAGGAAAAGAAACGCCTAGCCTCTTATAGAACCCACAAACTTGACAAATTGGAATGCATCTGAATCACCCATGATGGAGGTTTAACAGTGGAAGAAAATATGGAGGAAGTAAGAGTTGTTCTGCAAAGAAAAGATGAAGGAGAGTGTAAAAAAAAAACTAAATGTCCTTCCACTAAAGACAATTAGTTGAACTCTTGAATTGTTAAATATTATGAGAACACATACTTCAAATAAGATGTCCAATTGCAAACCCTATTATGAACCTTATTATAGCCATCTGTACAACAAAGGGTAAAATTACCGTTTTGCCCTTATATTGATTTTTCCTACTAGATATCCCATTTTACTCTATATGGTGATTAACATACAAGATCTTATCTTGGTGTTAAGACCTGATGGGTAGCTAGTCCATCAAACTACTGGTGCCAGTTTAACTACCAATTTCCATAAAACATTTAGAAGTGATGATATCACTATAAATATTTATTTGAATGAATGTTTCCTGATGCATGTTTCAATTAACAATTCCAACATGATGACACTGGATTAATATTCTATGAAAATCAATTCCGATCATATCAAGAATTATAATGAAACATATATGAGTTCACCACTCATCAAGATTGTAGTCCATAATAAACGAATGCTCAAGTTGTATGTTTTAAGATTAAAGTAACGACCCACTTTATTCTTAAAACATATTTGATTCCAGATTCATTTAATAGTGCCATTATCAATAGTCAATTACTATCATGATATGAAACTCATCATTCCCTCGAAGTAAACTCCTTTACTTACATAGAGATAAATCGCAACACTACACTCTAAACCATAATCAAGCAACCAACTTGATTATTCAACTATGAATCCATTATTTTAGATTCTTATAATATACATGTTTCCCATACATCTCTATTTATATGTATATTACTTACAAAAGAATCTCAGTAACTTATAACTAGATTTATAATAGTTATAAAAACCAAACACTTTTATTTTTATTAATAATAAATATTTTCATTACAAAACTGTAACTTAAAGAAAATTAAGTTATAAGTAAATACACTTGCTTTCCAGGACACTATATTTACATAACTCCAACAATCTCCCACTTGCCCTAAAGCAAGTTTGATATATCCCTTGTTGCCATTCCTACTAGATGACCGTCAAAGCTCTTTTGAGACAATGTCTTTGTGAACGGATCAGTAAGGTTTTGCTCTATAGGAATCTTTACCACATTCACCTCTCCACGATGTGTTATCTCCCTTATGAGATGATACTTTCGCTCAATGTGTTTGCTAGCTTTGTGGTTCCGAGGTTCTTTAGAATTAGCCACTACCCCACTATTATCACAATAAAGTGTAATGGATTTTTTTTACCTCTGGAACTACCTCCAAATCATTTAGGAACTTGCGGAGTCAGAATGCTTCCTTTGTTACTTCATAAGCAGCAACATACTCAGCCTCCATAGTCAAATCAGTAATATAAGATTGATTGATACTCCTCCAAACTATGACTCCACCTTTTAAAACAAATATAGAGCCAAAAGTTGATTTCCTTGAATCAACATCTGATTGGATATCAGAATTTGTATATCCTGTCGGAATAAGATTACTTCCAGAGTAAACAAGCATTAAGTTCTTTATCTTACAAAGATACTTCATTATACACTTAACTACAGTCCAATGCTCCATTCCTAGATTGGATTGAAATCTGCTTATAAGTCCTACTGCGTAATATATATCTGGTTTAGTGCAAAGCATTTCATATATTTAACTTCCAAATGTTGAAGCATATGGAATGTTATGCATGCGTTCGACCTCCTCTTAGGTCTTAGGTACTTGTTCCTTTGAAAATTTGATTCTATGTCTTGTAAGTGTGAAACCCCTCTTAGAATCTTGCATGGCAAACTTATTGAGCATGTTCTTAATGTAATTTAGTTGAGACAAGACTATCAGTTTGTTCTTACGATCCCTTACAAGTTTAATCCCTAGAATATAGGTAGCCTTTCCTAAATCCTTTATTGAAAACTGTTGGTTAAGCCATCCTTTAATCTTAGATAACATTCCTACAGCATTCCCAATGAGCAGAATGTCATCCACATATAGAATTAGAAAAATAACCTTTCCTTCGTGTATTGTTTTATAGACACAAGGCTCATCTAAGTTTTGTATGAACCTATAGGATATGATAGACTTATCAAACCTAATGTTCCAAAAGCTAGATGCTTGCTTAAGTCCTTAAATGGACCTTTGCAGCTTGCATGCCTTATGCACATTACCTGGCTCAACAAAACCTTCTGGTTGGGCCATATAAATGGTCTCCTCAAGATCCCCATTAAGAAATGTGGTCTTGACGTCCATTTGCCATATTTCATAATCGAAATAGGTTGCTATGGCTAAAAGAGTCCTGATGGGTTAAGCGTGGTAAGTAGAGAAAAAATCTCCTCATAGTCTATACCTTCTTTTTTAGTATAGCCTTTAGCTACAAATCTAGCTTTAAAGGTCTCTACCTTTCCATCTGATCCTCTTTTCCTTTCGTAGATCCATTTACACCCTATGGCTTTCATACCTGGTGGTAGATCTACAAGGATCAAGACTTCGTTAGCATACATCGAATCTATTACTTTGAGCCATTTTTCTGCAACAACATTATTAATAGCCTATGTATACTTAATGGGATCCATTTCTTCTTGGTCTGAGATGGCAATTAAGCCTTCTCCTAGACCTAGATATCTATCTAGCTATCTCACAACCCTCACACTATGTCTAGGCACAACTTGATGTTCAGGTTGCTCTTCCGATTCAACTTCTGAATCCATTTTGACATCTTGTTTTGCTATATCCAAATCAACTCTTGATTTGGATGAAATAGCTAACTCTTTGAGTACTACTTCACTTCTTCCTTTATGGTTTTTCACAAACTCTTCCTCTAGAAGGTTGCATTTGTTGACACAAATACCTTCCTATCCTGAGGACTGTAAAATTAGTACCCTTGAGTTCCTATAGGATATCTTATAAACAAACATACTTCTGACCTTGGTTCCATCTTTATGGATTCAAGCCTTAAAAAATGGGTTAGCCAGCCCTAAGTCTTTAAGTGCTGCAATGAGGGCACTCAACCAGTCTACAAATCCCTAGGTGTTTTAGGCGCCGATTTGGATGGAGCAAAGTGGAGAAGATATGGTGCCATTTGTATGCCATATCCCCAGAACGATTCTGGAAGGCTGGAATAAGACATCATCGATCTTACCATTTCTAATAGAGTCCTATTCCTCCTCTCAGATACACCATTTTATTGAGGTGTTTAAGGAGCTGACAAGTTGGAAACAATTAAATTATCAATTAAATATTGCTAAAACTCTCTAAATAAATACTTACCACCTCGATCTGATTGAAGTTTTTTAATGGCTTTCCTAGCTGCTTCTCAGCTTCAGCTTTGAATTCTTTGAACTTTTTAAAGGATTCACTCTTTTCATGTCTTGAGTAATCATTTGTAAAGGTTATGAAGTATTCATAACCTCCTCTAGCTTGTACATTCATGGGCTCACACACATTTGTATGTACCAGGTCCAACGTAGATTCAGATATGTTTCCTTTAGAAGGAAATGAGGCCTTGGTCATTTTTCCTTCAATACAAGATTCACAGGTGGGTAATGGATCATTATGCAAGCCTGTAAGGATCCCATCCTTCACTAACTTGTCAAGTCTTTTCTGATTGATATGACCTATTCTTAAGTGCCATGGATATTTTGAAATAATGTTAGAGTCATTGAAATATCTTGGTTTTATTAATACTGTGGTATTTAGTAAGCCTTTTATAGGTTCTATAAAGAACAGTCCCTGTTTAATTGTTGCATTACAAATAAAATCCTTATTCTCATATATTGAAACAACAATTTTAAAATATAAGGAATAACCAGACTTTATTAAACAAAAAATAGAAATCATGTTCTTTACAATCATTGGCATGTAATAAACATCCTCCAAATATAACCTATGACCATTAGGAAAGTCCAAGATAACTACTCCTATTGATTTTACTGAAACATAGGATCCATCTACTATATTGACTTGAAACTGGCCTTTAGGTAGTCTTTTCCTTTGTTGGAACCCCTGTAAAGAATTGCAAACATGGTTAGTGTCTCCTGAATCTAATATCCAAGAATCGGATAAATCTGCCACATTTCTAGTTCCTAACAAACTTAGGAAACCCATACCTTGTGTGCTTTTGTGGGACTTAAGGTAGACTAGATAGTTTCTTTTTTAGTGGCGCATTTTATCACAGTGGAAACACTTTCCCTTGATGTTCTCTTTGGCCTTCTTTTTCATATGTTGGGTTTTGACCCCTGTTTGGGCCTTCTTTTTCATTAGACCCTTCTTCTTTTACTTGCCCTTATCCTTGGGCTTAGAAGAAGATGCTACATTAGCTTCTGGCCCATGAACCTTGATATTTAATATCTCCTCCGTACTCTGAAGAGTATTCATCAACTCACTCAAGGTGTAATCCTTGCTGTTGAGCTCATAGTCCAGCTTAAAATGCTAAAAAGAAGAGTTTATGCTATTGATGATCATAATCATCTGCATGTCTGTATCCATATCCGCCCCAAGCATCTCAGTCTCAATGACCATAGAGATTACCTTAAGCATGTAATCCTGTACCGATTCACCAGGTTTTTTCCTAAGATTTTGAAAGGTTTGGATAGCTTTCTCCCTTACAAACCTAGTCCTCACACCAAACATCTTATGTAGGTGATAAACTATTGCACTAGCAGTTTTCATACAGGCAATTTGCTTTTGCAACATGCCGCTGACACAAGCCGGAATATAACAAGGTGATAAACTATTGCATTAGCAGTTTTCATGTTGCTGGACTTGCTCAAGAGTTGAATTTGCACTCGAAGGTGTAGGGTCATTTTCAGTTAATACTCTGAAATTCTTTTATATTGAAGAAAAATTTCTAGGTTAAGTCTCCATTCATTAAAATTCTCTCCGTTTTTCAATTTGTTATTTGTCAAGAGCAAAGTAAGTGGATTCATTTTGTGG
>JAOTJB010231279.1:0-17510 GCA_027123815.1 Erythroxylum minutifolium | reverse complement strand
TGGTTTCAATGCAATTTACTATGGCATGAATATTTTCAATGGTTTTGCTTGTTTCTCTGCTATAAACTTGTTTCCCATGAGCTTTTAGCTCACCCCTTCCTCTCCATCTCTAGGTGATAAGCAAGAGATTGAGTGATCAAGAGTCAAGGAATCACTCCAAGTTTGCATCTTTTTATATTTAAGTTAGTATATGAAAACTCAAGGCTTTAGCCACATTTCAAGTATTACTCATTCATGTATGATTTGTATTATGAGTCCAATGATGCTTTTGTGTCTTGAAATGCCCATTAAAGCTTTGTAAAACTCCATTCTTTTGAAGTTAACGAAATATATTTATGTTTTGCTCATGACTTTCAAAGCTTCCGCATTGCATTTTCAAGCATTCATAGAGGTAAAATCCATGTTCTATCTTCATGGGAAAAATGTATTAATATAAGCTGATTCAGAAAAAGTTGCCTCTTAGAAGTTGTAGTTTATCCTTTTAGCTTTCCAACGATATAAAGTTTGTAATTTTTGTATATTATAATTGAGAGATATGCTTTTTACAAGTTAGTGATGTTGTACAGGGTATATGCTAGACACTTTATAGCCCTTTTCTAACTTGACCCAAACAACCCTACGGAGTGATGGGCTCACTTTTGAATGACGAATTAGACTTCGAAAATGGGGTTTAACATTAGCAATGATCTTGTAAATGAAATTAGTGTAAGAAATAGTTCTACATTCACTTAAGGAAATAGGATTAGGGACTTTAGGGATTCTGAATAAGAAGGTTTTATTAAGCTCTTTCAGCAATACCCCTTTCGTGAAGAATTCATGCACAATTTCCTTCATATTTTTTCCTATCTTATCTCAAGTTTTTTAGTGGAATTTCCCATTATGTCCATCTGGTCCATAAGCCTTATATCCATTCATGTTGAAAACCATAACCTTCATTTCATCATCAGTGCCTGTCTGATTAGATTGCTAGGTTCTCCCTTAGGGGTTTTGGAAGAGATAAATAGTTTTAGATCCTCCATAAATGTTCTTAAGTTCCTTTCAACTCTAAACAAATATTGAAAAAGATTCATAACTTCCTTTCTTTTCTCTTCTTATCTATCGATCATTTTATCAAATTTAGCTTTTAAAGAGAAAATTCTATTAATGTTTTTTCTTGGAAAGACAACATTAAAGAATTTTTTTTACATCTTTCCCTATCCTTTATCAAGTTGATTCTAGCTCTATATTGTATCAAGGAGTTGTGATTGTCTATTACCTATAGGTAGTGCTCAAGAGCTTTTCTCTCCTCATTTGCCATATTCCAGTCACTAGGATTAATTACTAGTGAGTTTTAGATAGTGGAGAGTCTATTCCTAGTATCCTCAACCTCCTTTTATTAGGGTTTGATTTTTACTAGCATTCAATAACTTTAATTCCTATTTTATAGTTTGGAGCTTTTCCATACATATATACTATTTTGTACCACAAGCAACTACTTCCAATCCCTTATCTACAGCATCTTGAAATCCTCCCACATTAATAATAAAATTATTAAATCTAAAAGGATGTTTAGTACTAACCTTTTTAAACAAGTTATCAATTTTGATAGGGGTATGATCATAAATTATGGGATCCATGAATATGTCTTTACTTTAGTAGAAAATGGTTATCCATTCCATATTCACTAAAGCTCTATACAACTTCTTTCAGATAAGCCATCTTGAATTTTGTTTATTGCTCTAAGTGAACTGTTATGTCTAATTCTATTGATTTTTGCTGTTATGTCTAATTCTATTGAATTTTGCTTACATTTATACCATGATTTTTATTCCAAATTTGTGTTGAATTGAGTGAAAATGGTATGAATATTGCATGAATATTGATTGGATTGTCTTTTGAATGTTGCATGGAAATTAGAAGAGTTTTGCAGGAAAATAGATGTGACATGCTAATTGCACTTCACACACGTTAATTGCATGTCACACACTAATTGTATGGTCACAACCGTGACCATGTAAATAACTGGCATGACATGTGAATTATATGGTCACACCCGCCACCATGTAACTCATGAGCGTGAACTACATGGTCACACCCATGACTATGTAACTCACTGTTGTGTTAATGGGTGACCACATAACTCACAGGTACGACAATGGCTCAAACCCATGACCATAAATGCATGGGGTGACAATAAGTCACACCTGTGACTACGATACTCACCCTTGTGACATGTTTTTCCCTTAACTCGTTTAATTATTACGTGGTATCTATAGGTTGAAGGGTCAAAAATCTAGACCTAGAATGAGATTACAAAAATATAAAGTTAGGGGTGGCTACACATTCGATATTCTATCATTCCACACATTCTACAAATGGTGGGAATCATTTGGGGGACACAAAAGTAGATAGAGAGAAAGAACGCGGAGGAAGAGAGAAACATAGCAGAGAGGTGGTAGCTTGAGACAAAGGAGAAAAGCTAGAGCTAAAGCTGAATCCTACTGAACTTAAGCAACCATTCGGCTGGGTGAGAACCAAGCAGAAGCAAAAGGCAAGAGCCAATGCAGGAAGCTTGAGAGTGGTAGGAGATCATCGCATATTTCTTATCCGAACACTCGTTTGCTCACTCTATTTTTACTTTTCTATTGTTTTATTGAACTTACTCCTCTGTTAGTTGATAGACTCATACTCTGTTAGCTTTTGATAGTTCATTTTAGTTATTCACTTGGTTTATTGCTTTAATACTTCTCCTATATTGATTAAGATAGGATTGAAATATTTGAATATGATGAATCTTGTTATTTTTGTGATGGGTTGATCTCTTTTTCTTGAGGATTAATGTATCTATTTTAGTTAAATATGCATGATTGAGGGACTATGTTGTTGTCTTATGTTTTGCCGTAGTTTCTTAGCTGAATGAATGTAATAGCATGACCAAACTTTGTATCATTTTGGTATTAAACGAAGGATCAAGAGAATAAGTTTAATATGGAAAGAGAAACTATAGACGCTTAAGTTATGAATTAGAAATATATTAACTTAATCGGGTAATTATTAGTTGTATAATTAATTTGGATGATAAACTTGTCAAATACAAAAGTTTGATTAGTTTGTTATTTGAATCAATTTTAGAACCTAATTGGTAATTTTAGTAAGAAAACTATCCAATCATTTCCCCATAGTCATGCATAGGAGATTAAATTAGTGAAATTAATTCTTAAGAGTTTCCCACTTCAATTTATCAATCCATTTTTTTTCCCACTTAATTCCATTTACTTTTCAGTTTAATTTTATGATTTTCTTTAAGGCTTTCACTCTATAAATCGGGATATAATGTTTAGGATTGCATTTGTTTTTATTTTTATTCAAGGTTAATTTAAGTGAACTAAATTTACCTCCGTGGGAGACGACTCTGAGTAATCATCTTTAACTACCTCGTATACTTGCAAGTAGGATAGTTTAAGTATTTTTAGAACTTATTTTAGGTATAACAAGTTTTTGGCACCGTTGTCATTAGGTATTTAATATTTTCCCTTAATTTAATTTTAATTGTTTTTTCTGTTCATGCACACATCTTTGTTGTGTTATTTCATTAAGTTGTTTTAGTAATTTTATCATTAATTCACTGTCGTTTTTATTTGGTTTATGCGAGGAAGGAGGTCTTGGGAAGCTGAACTTGTTCCCTTCATTGACACTGTACATCAGATAAAAAGACCTCAGGGGACTTTAAAGACAATCTTGAGGAACCCAAGCTAGAAGATCAAGAGATGGGTGAAAGGTAGCCAGTAATGAAGGAGTAATCTAGAACAGTAATTGGTACTGCCACTTCATACATACATTTGGGAGAGGCAGCTAGAAACTATGAATTGAATAGCATCCATTAAAACATGCTGCCATCTTTCTATAGTGTTCCCTATGAAGATCCTTTAAACTTTATTTGGGAGTTCTATACCACTCTCTAGACTTTTACTTTAGATGGCTTGAATGAAGCTCAACTCAGAATGAGATGCTTCCTATACATATTAAAGGACTGGGCCAAGGCGTGGTTAATGATCCTTTCATC
The DNA here is from genome assembly GCA_027123815.1 of Erythroxylum minutifolium. Taxonomy (NCBI): domain Eukaryota; kingdom Viridiplantae; phylum Streptophyta; class Magnoliopsida; order Malpighiales; family Erythroxylaceae; genus Erythroxylum; species Erythroxylum minutifolium. The sequence continues at coordinate 13,468 of JAOTJB010231279.1, read as the reverse complement.
TGATTCATTTAGTATGTGGGAGGAAGTATATAACAAATTCATAGGAAAATTCTAATCCCACCAGAAGACTTCTGAGTTGCAAACAAAGATAGCTACCTTCATTAAGATAGAGGGACATCCATTCCATGAGGTGTTGGAATGCTTCAAACTTTTTCTAATACAATGTCCACACCATCATTTTCCACTCTACATGCAGAACTAATTCTTTTATGATGGATTGACACAATAATGTCAGTACACGGTGGACAATGCAGCAGGAGGAGCTATGGGAGAGAAGACGACCGAAGAAACATATGAGATCTTTGAAATGTGGGAGGCAAATTCTCAATAAAAGACTGTGAAAGGGAGAAGATCTAGAGTTCATGAAGTGGGCTCAAATTAAGAAATGGTTCTACAATTGGCGAAGCTCACAAAGCATGTGAAAATGCTAACCATGAGACAATTGCAAGATGTTTCGAATCATGACATATGTGGTGTAGGTGGAACATTTGGTCATGGAGCTAATGTTTGTTCATATTGTTTTTGAATCTTTTGCATGTGAAGAAGAACAAGCAAATTCACTTGTGGTTTTCAACTGAGGGTGCGTAATGATCTATATTCAAACACCTACAACCCTGGTTATAGAAACCACCCCAATTTCTCTTGGAAGTCTAGCAATCCACCAGTGCAGCCCCAACCACATATCAAAAATTTTAAAGGTAAAATCAGTACCAAAGGCAATTTTCAAGTCAGAGCATATCGAGAAAGCCTTCTTTAGAGGAAAGCCTAAATGTTTTCATTCAAGCAACCGCTCATAATCAAGAGATGAATAATAAGAGATTCGATTCATTGGAAGCTTTTGTAAAGAGGGTTGAGACTTAAATAGGGCAACTCACTAATCAAATAAAAGGCAATCAAAAAGGAAAATTGCCAATACAAATATGCCAAAGTCGTTACGATTCTAAGAAGTGGTAAGGTGGTTGATAATCATGTTGAGATTCCTTCTAACATGTCTGATGTAGGTGATTAAGAAGAGAAGAGCCTCATTTAAAGAAAAGATGGGACAAATGAGGAAAGCAATGGGAACGACTTTTTAAGTTATGTTCATGGATGTAAAAAACTCGGGCATGCAACCAAGGGTGATGAATGACCAAGACTATGTAGGGCGATCGATCTTTATAGACCACTAATTCCATATCCAAGGCTCCTTAGGGACTCGAAACAAGATGAGCAACTTTTTGTTCTCTATAACATGCTTTCTAAAGTTAATATTAATTTTCCATTATTAGATGTGATCAGGAACAGTCCAGTCTATGTGAAATTCTTTAACGAACTAAGCACCCAAAAATGGAAGTTTGCCTTATATGAAAAGGTGATAGTTAAGTACAATCCTTCAGTAGCAGTTTCCTTCCAAATTAAAAGATCCAAAGAATTTTATCGTGAAGGTATCAATGGGTAATGGTAAGGAGGTTAAGGTTATGCTTGACCTAAGAGTAAGTATAAACCTAATGCCTCGTTCTATTTATGTGAAATTGGAATTAGGACAATTAAGACCTACTAACTTGTGCTTGCAATTAGCTAATAGGTCAATCGTTTATCCGAAAGGAATAATGGAAGATGTTTTATTGAAGGTTGGAGGATTAATTATACCCATAGACTTTGTGGTTTTAGATATGGGGGAAATAAAGGAGAAAGAGGAGCACACCATATTCTTTGGGAGACCTTTTATAGCCACCACCAACATTTTGATTGATGTGAAGAGTGAGAAATTGACCATGGCTTTCTTAGGAGAAACAATTTTATTTTCAGTCTTTAATGTTAAACTTATTCCTATTAATGTTGTTTGTGAGGAGGTTCTCTTGTTGATAAAATTAATGCTGTAGATTTTGATTTTTCCTTATAGGAAAAAGAAGCAAGGGAGTTAGAATTAGTTAAAAGTTTGATGAGTACTGCCAATTGCTAGATGGTTTTGTAAGAGAAGAATTTGGAAAATTCTTAGAGACAGCCTCCAATAAAGAGAATAATGAAACCCCACTAAAAGTAAAGCTGAAGGAGTTACCTAAAAATTTGAAGTATGTGTTTTTAAATGAAGGGGAAACATATCTTGCCATTCTTGCATCTTCTTTGGATGCTGATCAAGGGGAAATAATTTTGAGTAAGATGAAAAGATTAGAAAAGGCCATAGGATGGAGTTTGAGTGACATTAAGGGAATTAGTCTCTCTATGTGCATACATAGGATTATCCTAGAAGACAGGGCTAAACCATTGAGAGAGACCTAAAGAAAACTCAATCCTAATATGTGGAGTTAGTTAAGAAGGAAATTTTAAAACTGCTTGATGAGGGAGTGATTTATCTAACTATGGATAGTGATTGGGTGAGCATAGTGCATTTGGTTCTGAAAAAATTCGACATTACTATTATTCGAAATGATAAGAATGAGTTAGTGCCTTCTAGGACTCCCACTGGAAGAAGAATGTTTATTGATTATAGGAAACTGAATGCGGCAACCAAAAAGGACCATTTTCTCTTGCTTTTATTGATCAAATATTGGATAAACTTTATGGACATGAGTTTTATTATTTTCTTAATGGTCTTTCAGGTTATTACTAAATACCAATTGCTCCTAAGGACCAAGTAAAGATGAAATTCACTTATCCATTTAGGCTATTTTCTTTTAGGAGGATGCCATTTAGGCTATGTAATGTGCCTGCAACATGTTAAGGGTGCATGTTTTCCATTTTCTCAAAAGTAATCGAGGAATTTATCGAGGTATTTGTGGATGATTTCTTAGTCTTTGGTACCTCTTTTGATGATTGACTAAATAAGTTGACTTATGTGCTTGAAGGATGTATTGAATGCAACTTGACTTTAAGTTAGGAAAAGAGTCATTTTATGGTGAAACAAGGAACAGTCCTAGGTCATGTTGTACCAAAAAGGGGAATCAAGGTTGATAAGGCTAAAATCGAAGTTACAGAAAAACTTCCACCATCCACTTCTATCAAAGGTATTAGAATTTTTCTAAGACATGTTGGATTTTATAGGAGATTTATCAAAGATTTTTCTAAGATAAGTCATCCTTTATGCCGATTGTTAGTAAAAGATGTCCATTTTGATTTTAATAAGGAATGCCTTTAATGTTTTTAAAGAAAAATTATTCTCTACACCGATTATTGTGGATTCTGATTGGTCTTTACCTTTGAAATTATGTGTGATGTTTTTTATTTTTCCGTAGGAGCTGCTTTGGGTTAAAAAGTTGGGAAATCTTTATGTGTAATTTATTATGCTAGCTTAAGTTTGAGTGATGTACAACTAAATTACACAACCACCAAGAAAGAATTGCTGGCTGCGATTTTTGCATTGGAAAAACTTAGACCTTATTTATTATCATAATCTATTTTGATTATAGAGCTCTTAGATATCTTTTAACTAAAATGCATGTAAAACTGTTCTTAATTAGATGATTTTGTTATTATAAGATTTAGCTCATTAGGAAAGTTCTCAACAATTGAATAATTATTTTGTTGTTCAATTGGAATCTATTAAACAACAAAATAATGATGCAATTGTTGAGAACTTTCCTAATGAGTAGTTATTTGTTGTAACTAAAGTGCCTTGGTATGTTGACTATGTGAATTATCTTGCATGTGGCATTTTGAGACCTAACATGTCTTCTTAGGAAAGGAAAAGATTCCTTCACTTAAGCAGGTATTACTTTTGGGATGATCCATACCTTTACTAGATTTGCAAGGATGAAATCATTTGGACGTGTGTTTCAAAGGATGAGCAGGTAAGTGTCTTAGATCTTTTGCCATGAACTCCACTATTGCAATTATTTTGGAGGTCTAAAAACTGCTTCTAAAATTCTTCAAAGTGGTTTGTGATGGCCCATCTTGTTTAAGGATGCTCATTTCTTCTGCATGAAATGTGATAAATGCCAATGAACTAGAAATATAAGTAAAAGAAATGAAACACCCCTAACTAACCAATTAATTGTTGAATTATTCGATGTTTGAGTTATTTATTTTATGGGTCCATTTCCTTAATCTTGTGGATTTGAATATATACTTGTTGCGGTTGATTACTTGTCCACATGGGAAGAAGCAATAACCACCCAAAGTAATGATGCTAATGTTTTTGTTAAATTTTGAATGAAAATTTTTTAGTAGGTTCGGGATTCCGTATGCAATCATAAACAATGAGGTAATTTCTGCAACAAGCATTTTGAGAAGCTCATGAAGAAATATTCCATAACTTATAAGGTGACGACTCCCTACCATCTAAAAACTTTTGGACAAGTGGAAGCAATTCATAAATAAATTAAAGAGGATTTTAGAGAAGACTATGCGCCCATCACGAAAGGATTGGTCAATAATGTTAAATGGTGCATTATGGGCATATCGCATGACTTACAAAACCATCTTAGGAATGAGCCTTTATTAGTTTGTTTTCGAGAAGGCCTACCATTTACAAGTTAAGGTTGAGCATAAGGCACTGTGGGGAATCAAAATGGTTAACCTGAATCTAGATAATGGAGGACGGAAGCATTTACTTCAAATTTCAGAATTGGAGGAACTTTGGAGTAAGGCTTGAGGGAATTCCAAAATTTACAAGGAAAGAACAAAACACCTTGATGATAAGGGTCTTATAGGTAAGTTCCTCATACTTGGAAAAAAAATTCTATTGTATAATTATCAGTTATGTTGGTTTCCAGTTAAGTTGAAATCAACGTGGAATGGACCATTTGAAGTAATAAAGGTCTTTCCATATGGAGTCGTGGAACTGGAGTATCCCTAAACAAAGGAAACCTTTATGGTGAATGGAAATCTGATGAAACCATATTTGGAAGGAGCAACTGAGAAGAAAACTATATAATCCATCAATTTAAGTGATCCCCTTCAAGTTTGAATATTTGGGTCATCTAGCTACATGACATTAAAGAAGTGCTTAATGGGATGCAACCCATATAATTTTTAGCTTGTTTTTCTTTTATTACTGTTACGTGACTCTTTGTGTATTTTTTTTATTTTTTTTATTTTTCTTCTTATCTTTATAAAATTTATTAAAAAATGTGACTCAGGTAGTCACACGTGACTCGCGAGTCATACTCGTGACTCTCCTGCCCTAGCGCATTTTAAATACCCCCAATATCTGGTTTCACTTATCTTCTTCCTTGTTTTTAGATTTGTTTCGGCATTCCCCTTTGCAATCATTTCTCCTCACCTAGATCACCCCTTACAGCCACCACGTCACACTCTTGTGACCACTGTCCACTCCTCGTCCAACAACGCATGCTTGTGTGTCACCCCTTACAATTGCCGCAATTAGCACTGACGTACCTCCTAGCTCCATTTTCTCTAGCCAACACTAACCCACGGTCGTGTGATCTTCTTCAGCCAATACCAAAGCATGCCCATGAGCACTAATAATCCAGTAGAAGCACACCCATGTCACCTCTACCGATGCAGCCAGATATGCCTTTAAGAATGAGACAACCTAGAGTTTCTTTGTCTCCATCGCACGATCAACCGTTCCTAAATTTAGGTATCCTATGCCTCAACTTTCAAACTAGAGAGCACCATCAGAGGCACACCTTTCTTAAGGATTGTCAAATTATTCCAAATAGATTTTTAGATTCTCAAACACTTGTTGAATTGGGAATATTTGATTGAGTCCATGAGTTGTTGCAAAATGTAGGTTGGGAATTTTTTTTAATTTAGAAAAAATTCTTATATAGAATTGACATTAGAGTTTTTGACCACTTTAGAAGTAGTCCATAAAACTACTACTAAGGACACTGTAGGTAGTCTTAAACTTTGATTGATGAATGCACGTCATATGATCACTTTAGAAGTGATGAATGATATTTTTGGCTTTCCAAATAGTCATTTATATAAATATCATGAGGATTTTATGGCTAGCAAATTTCGATCCCAAGTGACTACTTTTAGGAAAATTTTCCCCCAATCGGTCTAAATCATCTGCCATTATGGGCCCTGTCCTTTGCTATCTCCATACTTTTTTTAACTTTTACACTATTCAGTAGAGGAGATAATAATGGGCATTTTCCAATACTAAATTATTTATTTTGTGGTGTACGATACATGCCAAGCCTTTTAATGTTGGGATTTGGTTAGGTGTGCATTTAAATGAAGTGGCACAATTTAGTGTAGATAAAATAGTAGTTGGGGTATTCGTGACCCAAATTGCAGAACATTTTGGCCTACTAACTGAGAGAACACTAATATGGCTAGTTTTAGGTAACTCGACTCTTGACTTGAAATCCTTTATGTTGATGAAGGTTATCAGGTGACAAGGCAATCGCTATGTTATTATCCATGACGACACGGGAGAAGCTTCGAACAGCAAGCGAGCATGAGATGTAGAAGTGGAAGATGCACAAGAAGATGACGTTCCACTACACTAAGCCATTCATCTGACTTCTCCAACTACTTTCATAGAGTACCAATCACTCTTAAACCAAATAATAACATTTGAATGGTGGACAAACGAGAGGCTATATAATGTTGAGGCTAGTGTGGCAGAGATCAAAATGTTTATAGTTAATTTGAATGCTCGCTTCAGATAGCCCCTACCCTTGTCTTAGTATCATATTTCTATCCTTATTCTTTTTATTATTTTTATTACTTATTGTTTTAATTTCTTTTAGTTTTAATCTTTGTCCTTGTTTGCATTCTTTTGCATCTTAGATCCTTATTTTTTATTTTATTATCACATTGAGGACACTGTAGTATTTTAATGTGTGTGTGGGGGGCGGGGGTATAGTAAAATAAATGTTATGTGTTTATTTTCCCACTTAATAGTTAGAGATGCATAGTTATGACATAAACTTAATTGGGATTAGAAATGCATAGTATGAGTGAATGAGTATGCTTACATGCTTATAATGATTAACTTATATTTCTATTAAAAGGAAATTAGCTTCTTGTGATATATGAATTACACTTTTCATTTGGTAAGAATTTGAGCCTTTTTGATCTATTAAACACCAAATTCAAGTATTCTTTGTTGATAGTGTTATTTCATGATTAAGAAACTCTATAACTTGCATGCAAACACTAGTTGAGATCTTATATCTTAAGCAAATGTTGAAATGATGAAGGCAATTAGGATTTACCCTTTTTGATTAAAAAGCCGCCATTATGTTAAACTTAGTGAGCCATTTTGAGCTTAACATGAAACCTTTTCTTTCTTTAAACTCGCAATATGAGCATTAACCTTAATTATTTATCCTCTTTATTGCACATACCATAAGGCAAGTTGAGCAATTGAAATGGTATTCCTAGGTTTAGGAAGTAATTGCTTGAATAAATGTGGGAGGTCATAGGATATAGTTGGCTATTGCATTAGGAATGGGTATAGTTGTAGTAATTATCTCTCCTCTATATTTTTCTTCTTTTGATTTCCTATTTTTAAACGAATAAGAAAGAAAACAAAAAGAAAAAAGAAAAAAAGAAGAAAAAGGAGAAAAAAGAAAAGAAAAGAAAGAAAAGAAAAAGAAATAGAAAAGTAACAAAGGAAAGAGAAGACGACCGGAAAATGAAAAGAAGAGGAGAGACGTAAAAATGGGGAGTGTTAATTTTGGTAAATGAGACGAAAAAATTGAGTGATTTGTGATTCATTGCCCTGTATTATTTTAGATGCTCAATTTGTGTCATGGTTTTGAACTACAATTTTTCTTTTTCCTACCCTTAACACGCTATTATAACCAAAATAAAGACCTTCAGATTGATGCTTGGGTTTGATATGAGTGGTGGAGATTGGATTAGTAAGCAAGTTTATAGTAGATGTCTTAGAAGAAATAAATGATGAGTGAATATATCCTACGTTTGAAGGCTTAAGAGAATGGAGAATAGAGTGAGTATCTATCACATTTGTTGATGGTCTTTGAGTTGAAGTACTTGTTGATTTTGACTAAATATGCAAGGAATAGCTTGTTCATGGAGTATTATGAGTTTCAAGTGCTTAGGTTGTGTTTATTGAAATGATTGTTGATATCTTTGACTATTATTTAGGAAAATTGTTGTTTCCATTGTTTGTTTTATATAGTCTAGTGGTCTTTATTTTGGTTAAGGACAAGAATATTTTAAGTATGGGGGAATTGTTGCGTCCAATTCTGTTGAATTCTGCTTCCATTTATACCTTCATTTTTAATCCAAATTTATGGTGAATTGAGTGAAAATGGTGTTAACATTGCATAAATGCTAATTGGATTGTCTTATGAATGTTGCATGGAAGTAAGAAGAATTTTGCTTGAAAATGGGCATGACATGTTAATTGCACTTCACACATGTTAATTGCATGTCACAAACTAATTGCATGGTCACACTTAAGACCATGTAAGTCATGAGTGTGACATGTTAATTACATGGTCACACCCATGACCACATAACTCACAAGCGTGAATTGCATTGTCACACCCGTGACCATGTAACTTATGAGTGTCATAATGGGTCACACGCGTGACCATAGCTACAAGGGGGTGACAAGATATTTGATATTCTATCATTCTATATATTCTAAAAATAGTAGGAATTATTTGGGGACATAAAAATAGATAGAGAGAAAGAAGGTGGAGGAAGAGAGAAACATAGCAGAGAGGTCGAAGCTTGGGATAGAGTCAGAAAGTGAGAGCTGAAACTAAATCCCAGTGAACTTGAGAGTGGAAATGCAGGAAGTTTGAGAGTGGCAGGAGATCACAGCGACTCTCCCATCTGAACACTCGTTTGCTCACTATGTTTTTACTTTTTTGTTGTTTTACTGAACTTACTCTTATGTTAGTTATGTTTGCTATAGTTTCTGAGCTGAATGGATGTAATAGTATGACCAAAATTTGCATCATTTTGGTATTAAACTAAGAATCGAGAGAAGAAATTTAATATAGATCGAGAAACTATAGACGTTTAAGTCATTAATTAGAAATATATTAAGTGGGTAATTATTAGTTAGGTTTAATAATTAATTTGGATGATAAACTTGTCGAATACAAAAGTTAGATTAGTTTGCTATTTGAATCAATTTTAGAACCCAATGGGTAACTTTAGTAGGATAACTATCCAATCATTTCCCCAAAGTCATACATAGGAGATTAAGTTATTGAAATTAATTCTCAAGAGTTTCCCACTTCAATTTATCTATCCGCTTTTGCTCCTAATTAATTCCATTTACTTTTTAGTTTAATTTTTTGTTTTCTTTAAAGCCTTCACTCCACAAATCGGGATAGAATGTTTAGGGTTACATCTGTTTTTATTTTTTTAAAGGTTAATTTAAGTGAATCAGTTTCACCTCTATGGGAGACGACCCTAGGTAATCAACTACAACGACCTCGTATACTTACGAATAGGATAGCTTAGGTATTTTAAGAACTTATTTTGGGTACAACATGAACCTTTGCCACTTATATTTAAGATCAATAAACTCCACATCTTTGGTGCATTTAAACACATTAATATTATGATTATGTAAGTTAGAATTGATATCTACATCTAATCTACTGGGAGTATTGTTGAAATCACCATAAGGAAGCCAACGACTTAATGTAGAAGCTTTTATACTTCTCAGAGATTTCTAAATCTAAGTCCTTTGGAATGTAGTATTGAAACTATAGACAAAGGTAGCTAGATCAATGGTTTTTTCCATTTTAAAGACCAATCTTAAGTGAATAAATTTCTCTTTTATTTTTAAGGACTCCATATCCAATAATTCCCCATTATATACAATAATAATTCTTACATAGATATGGCAATGGTGATTTGAGATAATTTTCCATTATGTTTGTAAGCTTCTCAGTTTATTCAAGTTTTCTTTTTTTACTTTATTTTCTAAAATAAAAAATAACAAAGGCTTTTCCCTTATCACGAAATCCCTTAATGTATTAAGCTTTGATGGGCTATTAATATTTCTCACATGCCACACTACATTGAACATTTAATAATGCCTTTACCTTTGAAGCTTTTCCTATTACTCATGTTGTTTCTTCAAGACTACAACTTCTTAAAGTTTTCATCCTAATTGATTTCCCACTGATGATATAACTCTAGCTATAAAGGTTTTGTGGTTGAAGTGATTTACTCTCTACCAAGATTCTGGGTTTGAGGATGGGCGTTCTTGTTTACTAAGGTAGTAACTATCGAATTCACTATTTAATTTTCTACTTTTATCTTCTTACTAACCTCTTCCGAACTAGGTTCCTCCAAACCCATTAACTCCAAAAAACTCCCTTTTTGAACATTTTTCTAGTGGCTTTCCACTCCTTTCATTGTGCTCTTAAGGACGGCCTACTCTAATAAGTTACTAGGACTTTGTCCTCCTTAAGAGAATTACCATATACTAGTCACATTATAAGAATAAAATCCTTCATTTCTTTATAAATATCCATGCTAATGGCAAATCCAATTCTTTTCCTTATGGAAGTATTTTCATTTATGCATAATGGCTTACCCAAATAACTATCTACCAAAATTAAGCCCTTAGTGGTCTAATATTCCAAGGGAATATAGTGTATATTCACCTATAATAAAGTGTTCTTCGTTTTGATTTTCTCAAACTCCATTCCTAGTCGTCAATTTTATAGAAATAGAGGGAGATAAGAAATGTGCCATGGTCCTTCCTCAACCACCTTTTGTGCTTCTACTTTTGTGTTGAATGTGAAAATTAGATTATCATCCTTTGTTAGTATAACTTTCAACAATCCCCTACCTTTTGAATGTCTTTGAGTCTATGGTTGGATAGCTAGAAATGGAGGCCTTTTTTCTATGAAAAAGTCTACTAGCGATGCTTCCTAGTCCTAGCTCTTTCTTGTAGTATGTCAACACTTTAAGCTACCATTATCTTCCCATAATGCTCAATAGGGGTTGTTAGGTTGAACACAAACTGTAAATGCAATAAATAACGATAATATAAGGTTATATTATGATTCTAATACTAAATATTTTTATGTAGGCATTAGCAAAACTAATGATGAGTTAAACCCCATTGAATAGTGCTCTTGTTCTTTAGACATGGTATTTATAATGTGATTGATGATAATGGAAAGAAATTGAAAGTCATCAAATTCCAATCAAAGTTATGGATACCAAATTCAATTGGAAATGTAAGACTTAAATTTTGAACTTAGATGATAAGTTTGTAATTAACTTTTAAAAAAGCATATATTGATATAAATGTTGGGATATAAGTGGGATACCTTCCAAATATGCAATTAGTTTCATATATTACCAAAGGTTTAATCTAAACAAAATTTTCAAAACTTATTATAAAAGAGAAACCTATCTTAATTATTTGTAATAGTGCATTGAATTTTTAAATGCCTAAGGTAATGTTATGTTATGGAACATGAGTTGACTTGCCCATTAGAAAAGATAAAAAGACTAGAAAAGCCTAAAAAGTATATAGGTGATCTGTAAAAGAATCCAAAAAAAGAAGTTGAGAAATGAAAGAGTCTCGATGAGGTTTCAGCATTATTTGCAATATGGACAAAATAGAAGGGGCTACCTAGGAATGATAGATCACTAATAAGTGAATTTAGAGACCATTACATGTTTTATGTATCATTGTAGGTATTTTTTTTACGCCCATTATAGAGAAAAAGAGGTAGAATAAGAAGGGTACGAGAAGGTCTAATTGGATCTGATCCATTCAAATTCCACAGATCCAACTGATTTGGTTTGATCCTATCTGACCTAACCCCATAACTATGAATGGTAGACATTTTTTGGCTAGTAGAATCGAAAGAGGGGGAGTAGTGCCAATTATCTCTCTAGGCATGAGTAGGAACATGAAAATGGAATTGTTGATCAAATATATGTAAATAAGGGAACGATATAACATAAAAAAATTTTCCTGCAATAAATCCTAAGGGAAAAGTGTTTTTAAATTGATACTGCCCGTTATCTCATGCATAATTACTGGTCGAACAAAAAAAAAAGAGTTTTTCTTAGTAGGTATGATCCATTAGACATATATCCAATTTTTGGCTTTTTTTGCTTCCTTAAAATGGGTTTTAATCGTTATCCACTCGACAAAAGAAGAAGAAAAGTGGGTAAGATGACTCTAAACATGTTTTTTAATAGTGGAGCAAAGCATACTCGACTGAATGGGAGAGGAGCAGATGAAGAAATTTGAATAATCAGCTAAAGCTGAGCCCAGGGCTGCTTTTTCTCTATCTCAATTCGATCAAACTAACCCATATGAAGCTGGTGACTATTGGTATGTTTAGTCAGGTAGCGACCATTAGACCACCTATTTTGAATTATGGACACAGAAGACAAAAACATGTGTACAGGGCATGTGACCCACCAACTCAACCAACTAGCAATGGGGGAGAAAACATATCATGTCATAATAAAATCTTGATTTGAGGTGTCAGTGAAAGACTGTCACTTGTTCCAAAACAAAATCAAGCCCCTTAGTGCCCCAGAATCAGAGTGGAAGATGTAACCACTTTGAACAATTGCTTTGTGCTTGCTGGTATCATTCGTTCTTTCAGCCAGGATCAATTTTGCCTAAGGCGATGCTCGAATCATGACGAGCTAGACTGATGACGGCCTTTTAAGGACTGAAAAAAGTCTCTAATGATGATGATCAAACCTTGCTTCGGATGTGTATGAGAAGGAAGCTTCTCACAGATATTCACTATTAGATAGAGACTAACATAGTATCTTACTTAACAGTTTCTTGAACTTAGTTGCACTCGTAAGGGCTCATCATATGTTTATTACTAGTTTAGATGTTGTTACCCGTGCCTATTTCACTACATTTTTCATAATAATAGCAGTTCCCATTGGAATCAAAATCTTTAGTTAGATCGATACCATGTGGGATGGTTCGATACAATATAAAACACCTATGTTATTTTCTGTAAGGGTCAAACTGGTGCTTGTTGTTACACTAGGAGTCGTTACAATAGGTGCGTCAACATCAGTATTTTGTATCCATTGAACAAAGAAGGGTTGTCATTGTATAATTGTATCTACAAACTTGGATTGAAGGCACCCTAAAGTGCTTATGGTATCATTATTAATATATAAATCAAAACTATGAAAGCGTAAAAATATACATACCCAGTGAAGATGCGATATGATTACATCACGATGCCTAAGAACACGATCTAATAGATCGTTCTATCGAGTAGTTGGATCATAGTCTCTTACTTATTAAATCAATTGTTTGGGCTCATAATAAATTCAAAGTTCATCCTACTACTCAGCCTAGAGCCTTAAGCATTATCCAAGGACATACTGTAAGAGTAACCCATTACCTTTTGGGTGGAGCCCTTTCTTCCAATGGTACTATAATTCCTATTCCTATCTCTTCATACCCTCTTTTGGTTTATATACATTCCAGGCCTCGGACCAATGCAACTCAACAACAGAAATTATGGAATTCAAATTGCACCAACAGATAATATCACCTCCCCATTTTTCCTCATCATTGCATGGTGAAGCTTTCCCAGTTAATTGTGATAAACCA
>JAOTJB010231079.1:0-17517 GCA_027123815.1 Erythroxylum minutifolium | reverse complement strand
CATTAAATTAAAAAAATGCGTTTGTCAATATTAAATAAATTACTATTTGGCTAGCCTTCAGGTTATGAATAGAGCTATTGATAACCACTTGTTAAGTTGATTTTCAAAAATATGCATGCACTATATAAGTCTTCTAGCATATCATCAAGGCTAGGGATGGGGTGTTAATATTTAATAATTATTTTATTAATAGCGTGACAATCAATATACATTTGCCAAGTTCCATCTTTCTTAGGTACAAGTATGACAAGCACGACACATGGACTTAATGACTCTCTAACCAATCCTTTTTTAAGGAGTTTATCAACTTGATGTTGCAGTTCTTTTGTCTCCTTAAGGTTGGCTTGATACATTGGTAGGTTAGGAATGCTCCAACTAGGTAGGAAATCGATTTGGTGTTTGATTCTTTGAAAGGGTGGAAGCCCTTTTGACATCTCCTTAGGGAAGAAGTTCTCGTAATCCTACAAAATAATTTAAACCTTAATAGGTAAATTATTAGGTAGTTCATTAGTAACAAAATAGTTTTCTTTATAAATCATGAGGACAAAAGGCATAAGACCAGAAATAGCCCTATCTACATCTCTCACACTTGCTTAAAAGTTGCTTTTTTTCTCACTAGTTTTTGGCTTTTCACTCTTTTGCTTAATTAGTGTTTCCTTTTCTTCTCTCACCTCACATGACTTTTACGGCTCACCTTATCTTTTCTCTCTCTCTTCTCTCAATTTGATTTGTGCACGTACAACCTCTTTTAGGGAAAGGGGTTTCAAAGTACATGTCCTACCATCCATTGTAAAAGAGTACTTGTTAGTATATACATCTTTATTCATACACCTATTAGACTCTCATGAACAAACCATCAATATGTGACATATACTCATAGGTATAACATCACAGAACACCTTATCTTGATACTTCCTAATAGAAAAATGCATAAGTGCTTGGTGTTTTACCTTGTAAGGATGAGGATGCTGCATAGTAGGTAGTGATAACCTAACAATAAGATACTCACTAATACATTTAGTACAACTACCTCCATTAATAATTACAAGGTATACCTTATTATTAACCAAACATCTCGTATGGAAGATGTTAGTATGTTGCCAAACATCTCGTATGGAAGATGTTAGTATGTTCCTCATCACTTGGTTTAGGTGAGACTTGTGTATTCAAAGCTTAGACTACCACCAATGCTTCAGTAAACCCCTCAGCTTTGAGTTCATCAACAAAGTCATCCCTATCAACACCTTCTTCCTTGTTGCTTTGAGACAATTTAGGTATATCATCACACTCATGATCACTATTGTAAGTTACATCCTCCAACAACATATACACCTTTTGGTTAGAACATTGTAATGCTATATGACCCTTACCTAGACAATTAAAGTATGTGACAGTTTTAGATGGTTTCAGCTTTGAACCAAGTTTGAAGAACTAGCCTTAGACTCAGAAGGTTTAAAAGACATATTTTTATTGGCACTAGGGTTGGACAAGATTCTTTTATCCCCATTCCTTCCTAATTTATTTTACTACCAATTTTTGCTATTAGGTTGAGCCTTTACATTAACAGAAGAAGTAGACACATTTTATTTCATATGTCTCTTAGCAAATATGGATTTCTCCAACAAATCATCCATATCAATGTACCTTACATCTTAACTCTCTAGTGAATTGGTCCATTTAACCTCCAAGAAAATAGGCTAAAGTAGTCGATTTATCATCTTTAGTGCTAGCTTTGATTTTTAATGCCTTTGACTCTTGAAAGTATTCAGCTACAATTCAACTATCTTGCTTTAGTTCATGTACCCTTTATACAATTCACGAAAATAGGCATTTACAATATACTTCTTCTTTATTAGGCGAATTAGTTCACTCCAAGATGAAATAGAGGGTTCCTCATTCCTTCTACATTCACACACAAGGTTATTTCACCAAATAGTGACATAATATTGGAATTCAACAATAGCTAGCTTAACTTTCTTTTCTTCAGAAAAATTATGGATGTCAAAAATTATTTCTAATTTTAGTTCCCAATCTAAGTAAGCTTTAGGATCAAATTTTCTATGACATTCGGGAATTTTCAACTTAATAGATACTGAATTTCCGTCAAACTTTTTACCTTTTCCATAAGTGTAGTTGGAAGTTTCAATTTCTTCCTCAGTTTCTTCTTAATATTTATTGCATATAGAAGCTTTGGTTGAACTCATGTTGTTCATGGACTCCTTAATGTTTTTAATCTTAGCTCCTAACCTCATCATTTGTTTTAATAATGCCATTAATAAGTCATTATTGTTTGGCTCCATGGCATCCTTTTTGGCTCGGGCTAAGTTAACCTCAGGTTTGGCTTTTCTCCTCTTTACTACTTCATCATATATGTTTGCTTATTTTCAAACCATCTCCCTTGTGTAAAACCTAGAGCTACTCTTAACCTAAGTGTTTCATTTTTTAATCAGTTTTTAAAATCAAATACAAAATAAAAACTCATCCTTTCACCAGTCCTTCCTTATTATCTTCTTGAGTGCAATGAATAATAAATGTGAATTCTCACGTAAAGTAACACAAAGAAAACAAATCAAGAGGTCAAACAATAAGAATGGCTCAAGTCTAATTTGATACAATAATTTAGAACAAGAAATAGATTAGAATATGTCACAAATTGGTATAATTTTGGATAGGGGTATTTTGGAAATTTTTTAGGAGTAAAAATGTGCAATAATCAAAAGACCTTGTTGAGTACTATCAGATTGATGTATAGCAGATTCTCAAATTCCTCACGGTTAAAAACATATGGCAATTTTAAACTACAACACCTAAAAAAGAAACAATTCCTAATACAAATAGGATTGACTAAAGTAGCCAATTTCAACAATATTGACCTTCCTACTAATATGGAAACAATAGAAATAGACAAGTAAGACTATTTTCGTTGCAAGTAAAGTACCTTCCAAATCGATAATGCCTTTCATAATTAGGAAACTTAGTTTCCAAAAACAACTTCACAAAAGGAAACTTTCCAAGAACATAACTTTTTTTCTTTTCTTTATTTTTTTATTGTTTTTGTTTTCTTAAACGTAAAGGTGGTTGAAGCTACCTAAAGAAAATTTTCACGAAATAAAATTTGGACAGAAAATTGGAAACATCTAAAGATGAAATTCTTGACATAAAAGAAATAAACCAATAAACAATTTAAGATTGATTAAGATCTCTAAGAATGCAAATTCAAGAAGCATGAAATTATTCATATAATATGAATCAATATGACATAGGCTCTGATACCAAAATGATTTGAAAATGTAGAATATAAAAGCTTACCCAATATTTTTCTTGATTCATCACTTGATCTTCAACCAAGAAGAAGATTTGAACAAGAAAAGAAGAGCAAAGTTTGTTTCAAGGGATTTGTAACCCAACCCTCAAAAAATGCATAACTCAATTCAAGAAAATTATAAATTGAACGATACAAGATTAAAAAAGAAAAACAAATAAAGACGCCACTAATTGATGAAATAAAATCAATTAGATAAGTCACATACAAAGTATGAAAATTGTGCAATGCATTCTAATTATTCAAGAAGAATAATAATAAGGATAAACCTCAAAAAATAATGTCGTAAAATAGTGATAGCTAAACATCCCTATATATGACCGAAAATTATGGAAAAGGAATTAACTTAATTCTATTATTACTTAACCTACTAGGAAACAAAAGACCTTATAGGATTTGGTAAAGGAAACCTACTAATCTTAAACTACTTAACCTTCTAGGAAACTAACTTTCAGGAAAAAAGTGACCTTATAGGATTTGGTCAGTTGTCCCTATAAAGAAGGAAACCCTACTAATAGTAAACTTGGCTATGGGCCCTATTTCTTAGGTTAAGTTGGCCCATCTTCTTCAGGACTTATTAAGTGGACTTTCTCAGACTCCTCAATTGAAGCAACTTGGACTTGGGCTTGAGAATGGGATCTTTAATTAAATTGCTCAAAGCCACTTGCATCCTTTTAGTCCAAGCCCTTGTCATTGGCCTAACAATACCCACAAGCAGATCTCTTTTGAAAGTTGATGGTAGAATTTAAGTTGAAGACCTTAAACTCTTATCTCAAACATCAAACCATCGACCCCAACTTAATATGCCACATCACTAGCCCCTTGATCCATAGCAGATGTGCCTATGGAACTTTACAAGGAATTCTTTCACAGAAATTGAACAATGGATTTTAAATCATTCTACATTACCAAAAGTTACTCTTCAAGTACACATAATTCCAATAGGGACCTATGTGTAAACAATTTATAAGGAAATGAACTTCAAGAGATTTAAAAACAAAGGTACTTCTCTAGATGGACTAATATAAGAGGTGATTTATGGTGTAGAGGAGTTGATTTTGATAAGGGACATAACTAAAAATTAAAATCATATATTAGCTTCCTTTGGAGAATCTATGTTTCAACATGTCCTCAATATATTGTTATTGTTCCCCTTAAGTCTCTTGTACTATTAACATGTCAATGTTTTTAATGAATTTCTTCAATTTAAAAAAATTTAAATAAGAACCAAAAATGGTTCCTGAAGGGAAATGATAACATATATATAGTAGTTTTTTCTTTTTTTCTTATACAATAATTGTTGTTCTTAATCATCTCAAAAAGATACATTACAATTATCTCTTTTCTTATTTGTTTACTTATTATAAATAATTTTCAATCCTCTTATGTGCATCAAATGTACTTCTTGTAAAAAGTAATATTACTCTTTACATCATCGTGATTTTTTTAGTATATAAATTCATCTACCTTTAAACATTCTTCTATAAAATATGTTATTATATTGAATATTTTCATTGGGAGGATCATCTGAAGACAATGGACATCTTCGTAAATAAGGATAAATCATTTGTAATCTTTTATCTTGTTAGTTGGGATGTAGATAGACCATATCGCATAAAGTCCTATTTAGATGCAGATGTTATCTTATTAGATAATGATGCAATCTAATAGGATAAGATGTGATCTTAGGTAGTAAAGTTCTATTAGTATTCTAGCTTGGCCCTCAAGCCTGAAATCCTATATATTGCTCATTTGAGCCTTACTCATCCTCACATACATAGATTGAGAGAATATCCCTTGTATACTTTGAGGGAAGTAATAAAGGTTGGCATTTTGTTGTATCTCTTTCTTGCTTTTATTGTTACCTTTAAATATTCTAGTGCTTCTGTAGTTTTCTTCAAGGTGTGAGAGTTAAATATATGAGGGTCTTGAGGCATTTAAGATCAAGGTTATTGGTTAACGACCATATAAAAAGGTTAAATGTTATTTAAACAAACCTAAGTGAGATTGTCGTGTAAAAGAGTAAGAGCAACTTACAGATAAGTTCAATGCTTAAGAAAACCTTTGTAACAACTGGTATCAGAGCCATAGTTTGAGATGGAGGGAGGAAGCAATTTCACGGAGGATGTCAATAGAATGGAGGCACTCATTGGTCTAATTCCTTAAGGGAAAAGGAGGTCACTTCCTACAATACATGAATGGAGATATTGGCGGAACAAATCCAATAGTTACAACATCCAATAGTAGATTTGATGAAGGCATAAGAGGATACTAGGTTTGAGATGATGATCCTAAGGCATGTTGTTGCAACACAGGAGATGGACGTGTCAAGAGCACTATAGTGAAGTTATGTGAGCCCAAATTCTTTAAGGCTCAAGAACTTTTAATGTGATACAGAGCAGTACTTTGGGGCTGGTAAGATACTTGATGCTAAGAAGATCAATGTGATGGCCATGTATTTGGATGGAAATGCCAAGCTTTAGTGGAGAATAAGGACCTATGATGAGATCAGGGCAGGTAAAGATCCCATTGACATATGGGATAAGATGAAGAAGGAGTTAAAGGATTAATTCATTCCGATGAACACTTCTTGGGTTACAAGGGATGCCTTGAAGAAGCTGAAACAAGATGGATTAGTAAGTGAGTATGTTAAAAAGTTTAGCTCTCTAATGCTTGATATTGATTACATGTTAGAAGAGGACAAGCTCTTCAACTTTTTGTTGGGATTACAGCCATGGGCATAACTGGAGTTGCAGAGGCAGAATGTGAAGGACGTGGATAGTGAAATCGTGGCTACTGATGCTTTTGGTGGATTTTTAAGTGACGAAGAAAACTAAAGCGGGCTCCTTAAATTCTTCCAAGTGTAAAAGCCTAGCCCAATATGAAAAAAGCGAGGGGAAAAAGAAGAAAGACTCTAAGAAGGGAGACTTCAAAGGTAAAGGTAAGAAAAATGATGGCTTAAAGAGTGGGGAGACATCCTCCAAAAAGGGAAAACTTCCTTGTTACCTATGCAATGGTCCATATTTTGTGAGAGAATGTCCAATGAAGGATAAACTAAATGCACTGATTGTTAAAGAAGAAGAAGACGATTTGGAAGTGGCAATAAATTTGATCACATTATCAAATATAGTTAAGGGTAAGTCTAATCCTTTTGACAAGCTAATGTATGTAGGAATACAAGTCAACAGGAAGGAGATAACTGTAATGATAGATATGGATGTGACATATTCTTTCGCAGTGGAAAAGATGGTGTGCAAGTTGGGGCTCAAGGTGTCAAAGACCCCAACAGAAATGAAGACCCCTACGAGTAAGGCATAAGCGATGGTAGGAATTGCTTACAATGTCCCAATGAGTATAAGGAGTTGGCGTGCCAAGTTCAATTTCCTAGTCATACCACTTGAAGATTTTGAGTTGATACTGGGGATCAATTTCTTGAAGGCAGTAAATGTTGTGCTGTATCCAAGCTTGGAAGGTATGATGACCATGCACGAGAAAAATTCATTCTTTGTTAATTATTATAGATCTGGTAGTGGAATGACTGATATACAATGGTTGTAACATATGTATCAGCCATAATCATTAAGAAAGGGTTGAAGAAAGGTATGGAGACCTATTTGACAGTCACATGAGAGATTGATGAGGATCATATGGTGGAAATTTCGAATGCATTTACAAGTTTGATGAAAGAGTTTTGTGACGTGATGCCAAAAGAGTTGCCTAAAACTCTTCCCCTTCACTGCCACATGGTTCCTAGAGCTGTCCCACCTGTACCCAACCCATATAGGATGTCCCTATTATAGTTAAGAAAGCTTCGAAAAACTTAGTGAACTATTAGAGGTAGGGTTCATCTAACCGTCTAAAGCCCCGTATGGTGTCTTAGTGTTGTTCCAGAAGAAGCAAGATGGAACACTTCTGATGTGCATGGACTATCGTACCTTGAATAAGGTAACAATAAAAAAAAGTATCCCATTCCCTTAGTTCAACATTTTACGGATAATGCGGATAGCCGAGGGTGATGAGAAAAAGACAATGTATGTGACTTAGTATAGATAGTATGAATTTTTAATCATATCGTTCAATTTGACTAACACCCTTGCGACATTTTGTAACCTAATGAACGATGTGTTGTATGACTTTCTTCATAAGTTATGGTGTATCTCGACAACTTTATGGTGTACAGTACTAACATGGTGGAACATATGAAGCATTTGAGGAAAGTGTTTAAGTTGTTAAAGCAACACAAGCTCTATGTGAAGATGGAGAAGTGTGAATTTGCACAGTCAGAGATCAGATTCTTAGGTCACTTAGTGAGCAATGGTCAGGTTAAGATGGATCTTAAGAAGGTGAAAGTGATAGTTGAGTGGCAGGCTCTCACAACTAAGACTGGTGAACTACTATCATTAATTTATAATGGGATACTCGAAGAAAGCAGTTCTATTGATGAATTTGCTAAAGAAAATGCAAGAATGATGTTGTTCATATGCGTTTTAGGAGGCTTTCGAGTTTATTAAAGTTGCTATCTCAACCAAACACAAGTTGATAGAGTTTGATCTTCCATTTGAGGTACACAAGGATGTATTGGACCAAGCCATTAGTGGAGCCCTAGTATAATAAGGTCATCTTATAGCATTTGAGAGTCAAAGCTCAATAGTGAGAAGCAACGGTATTCGACGCATAAGAAGGAGAGGCTTATGGTGGTGTATTACCTTAAGACATAGCGAGTCTATTTATTAAGAACCAAGTCATTGTTCAGACAGACAATATTGCTAGCACATTTCTTCAGGACCTAAAAGAAGTTACCTATGAAGCAAGCCTGATGGTAGGAGTTCTTTACTGAATATGGCTTCATGTGGGAACATAAATCGGGGAAGCACAACAACATGGCAGATGCCTTGATTCTGAAGTAGGTTTTTATGGCCTTATATGACATTACAAGGGTGAAGTTAAACCTATTAGAGCAAATTAAAGCTGCAGTGGCAGTATATATTGTAAGTTGATCTCACATATTAAAGAAGGTGTTGTACGCAGGTTTTGGCTCGATGATGATGGGATTTTGATGACTAAGAGTAGTCAAGAGTACATACTGAGTTTTGATAGCTTACAGAAACAACTGTTAAAGAAGACACAAGACTCATAGTGGGCTGGTCACCCCAGAAGTTAGAGGATGATGGCGCTCCTAGCTCATTCCTATTATTGGCCGAAGATAGAGAATGACATCAAGATGTATATTAAGACGTTCCTTGTGTGTTAATTGGTTAAGCCAGAGAGAAAGAAGGAAGTCATTTTACTACAACCCTTATCCATTCCTGAAAGACCGTGGATGTCAATTTCGATGGATTCCATTAGTGGACAATCATGGTGATTATAGATTGTTTCTCCAAGTATAGAATCTTTATGCTAGCACCAACATTGTGTCCTTTGGATGTTACGACAGAGTTGTTCTATAAGAATGTAGTGAATTTCTTTAGAATCCCTATAGACATTATGAGTGACTAAGATGCCATATTTATAGGCTAATTCTGGATGTCCCTTTTCAATATGATAGGTTACAATTTGAAGTTTTCAATAGTGAATCACCCACAGATAGATGGCCAAACAGAAATGATTAATGGTCTATTAGAGGAGTATTTAAGGCATTACGTAAGTGCAAGTCAATGTAACTAGCTAGGTTTGATTGATATTACACAATTTTTCTATAACTTGCACATATCTTTTGTTGTAGAGAAGGGTCCCTTTGAGATAGTCTTAGGAAAGCAACCTATCACTCCACTCAAAATTGCATAAAAAAGGACATGTAGAAAGTGTCCTGAGGTGTACAAGTTCGCGATAAAGAAGCAAAAGTTGTTAGATGAGGCAAGGGATAGTCTTTAAAAGACTTCTCAATGAATGAAGAAGGAAGCAGACTTGTGGAGGAGACTGTTAGAGTTCAATGGGAGATAAGCTATTGCTAGAACTTACCCTAAAAATTTGGAGGAAGATCTCGACCAAGCAAGTGCATCATAAATTGTTGCCAAAGTATAATGGATCGTTTAAATTCCTAGTTAAAGTGGGAAACATGGCATACATGTTGAAGTTCACTAAGAGATTGAAGGTACACCCTACTTTTTATATTAGTTTTCTCAAACCTTACTATAAGGATGCATCAGATCTAAATAGGTGTCAAGTGAAAAGAGCTCCACCAGTTGTGAGAAAACAGTTCGAGTGTAATAACCCATTCCTACACTTAAGGGTTAGTTGTTAGATTGAGCCATATCATGTGAGAATATATGAAGAGCATTCTATTGCATGCATTATATTTTCATACACTCATGAATCATGAATTAGAAACACTATAAAGATAGTATATGCATTCAATTGATATATCCCTGGGTATGACATATTTTAAATGATCAGGACACAATTGTGCGTTGTTTATGTCGTGAATTTTGTTTAACGAATTATAATTAGTGAATTAGGAATTTATTGATATGATTGAGTAAGTGATAAAGTGGTGTGAGCACCTAAATTTAGGAAAAATGTTAACAAGTAAGATAAAAATGATATATGGACATTTAGTAGTTAGGCCTATGACATGGTGACATGTGGCATGAGAAATGAGTGACAAGTGGCTCAACTAATTAAATGAAAAATGTCATGAATACATGAGTGAAAAGTGGCCTAGGAAACTAAATGACAACTGGACCAAGTTTTAGGTGATAATTGGAGGTGTGAGAAGAAGATCCATGGCATAGTTTTCCACTTGACAAGTGTCCCACCTCTCTATTACACATTTATACCCCACGAATTTCACTCTTCAAAGACCATATTTTTTGTGTTTTTGGTCTTATGTTTTCTCCTTCATTCCCTTACCAATGACTTCCTCACATAACTATATTTTAACTGTTGGAAAGTAAGACAGATCTTTCCCCAGAGTGCCTTCTTTAAGCGTCTGGTGCCGCGAAGTCTGCATGTCAACTTTAGTAACGTACACCTTGTGATTGGAAATCCTTTGTATTCCATCTCACTCTTGGAGTATATTTGAATACTTGAGAGGTTTGCTTAGATTAGAAATTAAGGAGACTTTGGTGGAATAAGTAAGTGATTGATTTCCCTATGCTATCATTTATTAGCATAACATACATGGTGATTGATTGGAGATGAATTACATGTAGGGTTGATGATTATGGTGTGCTGGAATCTGTTAGCTGTAGTGTTTTTACTAAACAAGGATATATATTTTGGACATATCTTGATCTGTGGATATTTAAATTGGATGGATTTTGATTTAGAGTAAACTAGAACCATATGGCTACAATTTTCATAAAGGAGTAGAAATTTAATTTGTCCTTAAGAGTCTTGAAATTTGGCTTGAAATTGAGAATTGTGTTCTATCGAGGTATGAGAATAGTCTACAGTATTTTGATTATAACTTGCTCTATACTAGACCTAAATGCATTGATTTGATGTCATTATAAACTTAAACATATAGGAACATTTTATTAGAAGAAGGTGTTGCCTAAAAACCTCATTTTCTAGGTCATAATGATCGTACAAATTTGACCTAAAAATATGTCTTGAGAAAAAATAAAAAATTACAGGATAAATGGGAGATTGGTCTCTGTCACGATTGTGGCAGGGGATTTTTCATGAAAATGTGTTGATTATGCAAAGGTTTGAACCAATTAAGGATTAGGTATACAATTATGATGCTTTGGGATTTAATTTTGGCTTAAGATGAGGACATAACCTAGTGAACAAATTGCTTGATGCCATAAATTTGATGTTATGGATTTCATGAGCAGCTTATGTATTTGAATTTGATAAGGGAATGAAATCAAATTGGTGTTTGAATTGACAAAAAAATGATGTTGTGTTTGTGCTAAATAATTCTAGAAAAATTTAAAGTAGAATTGATGTTGTATAAGTGTTAAATTCGTGGATGAAGGAAGAATAATGCAGGGCACAATCGTGGCCAAACCGATGAAGAAATATAGTTTTCTTTTGAGTGAAGTGTGAACCAACCAATACTAGGGAGTTTCCATATGAGGTAATTAAGCTTGAATAAGACCTTAAGTGAACCTAAGTGATGATGAATGAGGACATTGGGTATTAAAGAATGATTGAAAGATACTATTTAATGATTATGAGATGTGAATAAAGGGAAAATACTTGGGATAGTTAATTGAACATGCATTGAACATGATACATATACATGTGAATGGTTAAACAATTACATGATTGATCGACTTAGTAATATGTGGAATATGTGTCTATTGTATGATATAGAAGCACAAGTTAATCGACAACATCCAGGCACTGTCGGGCTATCAAGGTAATAGCTCACTTGGGGTATACTGTGAATTAACCTAGATGTGTGAACTCAATTATATGTGCTTTTCTATTTGAGTTAAATGTATCATGAATTGACTCTGATGTATCTCATTATGCTTGAATTGCTTTTATTTAATTTTGACATAATGAATTGTTACTAGTTTGGTTGCAATAATTTCGGACATCAATTGTTCGAGGAGATCATTATTCGGGACTGTATTGAAAGCGCTCATTGTATGTGAATTTAACTGAATAAGTGTTATTTAACATTATCGTTGAATGTTGGACTAAGGTCTAATGATAAATGTGAATGTGAATGGAATGAGTGATGCTCAACAAAATGTTGAATGCTAGACTTTGATCTGATGATTGTGGTATATAACTGTACATTATGTGAGATGATGCATTTCATGACATTGATGTACATGATCGGATAAAGGAATTGTGACTGGAGTGACCAATTTGAAATATGCGCAGTATCTATAAGGGATACAGGCTAGTGCCTAAAATATGCCCGATATCCACAGGGGATATGGGTTAATACCTGAAACAAGCCCGGTATCTACGAGGGATATTGGACAATTAATAGGCAGTCAGTCACAACAAGATAAAAATGAAGGTAGAGTCTCATATGCATTGCATATACATATCTTTACATGTATCATGTGAACGGTTGTGAAAAGTTATTGAATTGTTTTAACCCAATGTTGCATAACCTTATATACATGTTAATGAGATGAATGATTAAATTACTCTGAAATGATTATATGACATGTTTATATTCATAATGTGTTTGTTAAAATATATATATATGTATCTTGTGAATTGACATACACAACTGGAAGATGTGTTAAATAAGATATGATTCTGAATAACATGATATACACGTGAATTTGGTTATTGCTTGTAATATTTATGTCCTGACATAGGTGAGCACATCGATGATGCTTCATTCATTGAGTTCGTAATCTCATTAAAATTACAATGTTGATTTTTAGGTATTGAGGAGACCTCGCTCCTAAGGCAAACTAGTATCAATTCATAGTTGTCAGTCTTGGCAATTGAAAATGGCTCAAAGGTCTGGTCAGTTGATTCTAAAGAGTTTACTTAGAATGCTTGATCCAGTATCCAGTTTCATGTTGTACATATTGTACAGGGATGTGAACCTTTACATGTTCTATGTTGAGTATGTATGAACTGCGAGTGTAATAACACAATAAATTTTTATGTTTATGAATCAAATGTGAAATGACGATATATGTATGTTCTATTTGATGCCCCAATAAGTGATGCGACTACTTTAATATGCCATTCCCGTAGGGTATGCGTACTCAGATGTTCCTCATAATGTCAGGCGTATACCCTATGAAAGTGGTATGCTACATCGAGGATCATGTAGAGAAGGTCTTAGATCACTAAATAATAAGGCAGCATAAAAAGAATCGATGGATCGAGTTCTTAATCCAGTGGAAGGGAAAGCTAATCATTGAAGCTATGTGGGAGAAAGATACAACCTTGTAATTGTTCGAGAATCAAATTAATGCCTATCTTCAGAATAATTAAACGAGGGTATCGAATTCATTTAGTGGGGGTGGTTTATTAGCCCCTTAGCATATGAAGGCACTTTATAACTAGTTGGAAACAGGCCTTAGGTAGAAGTTTAGCTGGATCACAAGCATAGCGGTGGCATGCAAAAGTTTTGAGGTGACTTGGTAAGTTAGATCAAGTATGATGCGATTTTTAGTAGAGTTTCAGACCTTGTATGACATAGCTAAGGCTAAGTTCTTAATGGACTAAGGACTTAGTGTATGCTCAAACGAATTGACTATGGCTAAAGACTTGACATAGGGAAGCATTGGATCAGACCAGTTTGTTATGACTGGCTTTGGCTTGGATGACTTATCATCAGTGGTGAGAGATTTGGAGAGATCTTGGATGTTTTGGCAGTGTTAATGGCCATTTTATATTGATTTTTGACATATAATTTACTAAACTCTTGTCCATTTAATATTTAAATTGCACTAATTAAGAGTTATTTGTTTTAATTTTAGGAACACATTAGATTTGGAACCTTAAGAGCTCTAAAAGGAAGCAAGGATAAAAAGAAAAAATGTTAATATTTTGGCGGAGAGAAGAATGAGAAGTGTGCATAAAAAAAAAGCGTGACTGTGATTATGCAGGAAGGATGATAGCTGGAAGGAGCATTTAATGGAGAGAAAACAAAAGGAATAAGTTGGCGATAGAGGGAGGAACGAAGAGTGTGAGCTGAAAGACAATCAATACATAGGATAAAAGAGAGAGTTGGTGGCAGAGAGCAACGAAGATAGTAATATGCGTGAACCAAGGTATGCGTGAGTAAGGTGGACTAAGAGCTTTATTTGTCACATCAATAAATAACAAAAAAAGGAAAGAGCTGTTGGCATGAATGGGGAGAAAAGAGAAAAAGCGTGAAGAACTAGGTGGAAAGATAAAGAGGAGAGCTGTGTGATAAAGGGGAGTAGTACGAGTAGCGTGAAAAGAGAGTGACAATGAAGAGAGAAAAGAGTATGGGTTACGTTAAAAATGAGAATAGATAAGAGTGGCTAAAAAGAGAAGACGTGAAAGCTGGGAAAAAGGTATGAGAGTGGGGCTGCGTTAAAAATTAGAACAGAGAAGAGTGTGTGCGTAAACAGTAATGGTGGAACAAAACCCCCTATTTAATTAGTCACATCATCTACAGAAAGGAAGAGAGCAACAACCATCCTCTTCACTAACTGTATTTAATTAGTCACATCAGCTATAGAAAGGAAGAGAGCAACAACCAGCCTCTTCACTAACCGCACAGCTATAACCAACCCACACACTAGTAACACCCACCAGTGTAGTTCCAGTCACCAGCGGCAGCAACACTCCATCAATGTAACCACATTAACCACACAGTACCAGCCCCACATGCCAGACCACTGGCAACAATGCTATAAGCAGTCTCCATTCACGCAAGCCTCAAAAGAAGACAGCAACTTGGCCAAAGCTTTTCAATCCCAGCAGCTATGGTTTTACTGGGATTTAATTTATTTTTATTCCTTATTTATTTCAATTATTGTGGATTTACTTAATGCAATTATATACTATGAATATGATTTGTGTTGCATTGATGGATATGTATGAGTAATTTTGTTTTTGGTTAAGGTTAGGATTGATATTGGATTAGGACGATTTTTATGGTACTGGTTTTTGCTTGATTGAATGCATTTTTTTAGTCCTAATTTAACTTGATCACCTAGATTAAGGCCTTAGATGATTGAATGTCATAACCAATGGGATTTAATTTGTCAGAAAATTAATCAAGCAACATACTTGAGACTAAAGTGTAGACCAGCCTTAGGATCTCGTGTGAGGATACCTAGGATTAACGAACTTAATTTTAGGCTTCTAGTATTGAATGCCTTTTATTCTGAATTATCTGTAAACTAAGTGGGTAACTCGGATTTAGAAGAGAAGGGAATTCCTATAAACATTGGGTTTGACTTGCTTAAGTGAAGTAATTCCTAGATCAATCCCTCATTACAATTTTTAGTGTCCAATCTAATTGAAATCTGACACCTTGGCCAATTTTATTATTT
The DNA here is from genome assembly GCA_027123815.1 of Erythroxylum minutifolium. Taxonomy (NCBI): domain Eukaryota; kingdom Viridiplantae; phylum Streptophyta; class Magnoliopsida; order Malpighiales; family Erythroxylaceae; genus Erythroxylum; species Erythroxylum minutifolium. The sequence goes on along the minus strand of JAOTJB010231079.1, from coordinate 2,283 downwards.
GATTAAGTTTAGTCGCATTTAGTTCATATTTTGTATCAAGCATATTTTCTTAATTCACTTATTTTATTTCATTTTCAAATCAATCAATTCTTGGTCGTCTGAGTAATTTTGCATCATTTAATTTAATTATCTTACGTGTTGGAATCCCTTAGGTACGATATCCGATTCTTACCGTTTTAAATTACATGTCGACGAGGTACACTTGCCTCTAGTTAGTCTAGATAGAATTTAATTTATATTGCTTTGTTTAGACCGTAATAGGCAAATAAGATCATAGAGGACAAACATCAGCTCTAAAGGATAAAGACCACGTGGGAGGATCATTTAAAGATAGTGGACATCTTTATAGATAAGGATATATCATGTGTAATCTTTTATCATGTTAGTTGGGATGTAGACAGACGTTATCAGATAAAGTCTTAATTAGATGGGAATGTTATCTTATTGGATATTGATGTAATCTAATAACATAAGATATGAACTTGAGTAGTAGAGTTCTATTAGGATTGTAACTTAAGCCTAAGCCTAAATGCCTATATATAGCTCATTTGAGCTTTGCTCTTCACACACAGAGATTGAGAGACATCCTTTGTATACTTTAAAAGAAGTAATAAAGATTGACATTATGTTGTATCTCTTTCTTGTTTTTATTTTTGCCTTTAAATATTCTAGTACTTCCGTAGTTTTCTTACGAGTGTGAGAGTTAAACATTATGAGGGTTATGTAACAAAGTTGTTGGTCGACGATCATGTGGGAAGATTGAGTCTTGCTTAAACAGACCTCCTAAGTGAGATTGTCATGCAAAGGAGTAAGAACAATTTGTAGATAAGTTCGGTACTTAATAAGATCTTTGTAACAATAAGGATCATTATGGTGAAATTCATTTTGAAGATTAATAAATTCAACATCCTAATAAAATTGTCTTTGTGGGCACTTCAGATTGAAAACTTATATTTAATGATTTATTCCATTTTTTCAATCTTTTATAATTCTTTTAACAGTGAGAGATTATAAAATAAGACCTATATTGGCTGTTATTCAAAAATTGGGTAAACTGTTTTTTCACTCTAAGTTGTCAACATTTCTAGCTAGAGTCCACTCAATATTGTTCAAATATACCCAATGTAATAATGTTCCCAGTGAGCATTTCTCCTACTTTAATAGTAGAGAAAAGGAAACATCTTTAAAATTCAGTTTTGAGTAAGAAAACCACTAAAATTCCATGATTCTTTCTATGCATGATTTCAAGGGAAGGCACCAAGAAACACATAATAAGGAGCAAAATGTCACAATACTTGTTTTTGTAATAAGTCTAAGTTGGGATCCACCAAAACACAGCATACTACATTAATGAAAACACCCATATAGAATAGTCACCAGACAGTGCAAGCCACCATAAGAGAGTCTTTCAATTGATTAATATTTCTAATTTCTTTCGATAGAATTAGTTGTTGCCAAAGTTTTCTCTTGATTGGATGATTTTGTTCTACATCAAAACACCTATTCACTTTAGAATAGTTAGCAAACATAACCATGTACAGTTCAAATTTATATAAAAATGGCCAAAAAAATAATTTAGACCTTAATGTTTATAATGAAATCTAAGTTGTATCTTAACATTTTGGAATATTCAAGTTAAACCTTAACATTTGCAAAACATTCAAATCAAATCCTAACTAAACAGAAAATTTGATAGAGTTTAACATCCATCGGTTAAATACTGCACAGTATTTCTTTTTCGTATGTGTTTTTTAAAAATTTAATATATTAGTAAGATCTCCTTATTGACGTGACATTTTTACTTTAAATAAAATGGATTCTGTACCGACCCTTCTCTCTCTTCTCTCTCTCCTCTGTCTTCTAGTTATTTTGGCTATATGAATAATCCAGTATGAAGTCATTGTAGTTATCAGTGATGTGGGTACCGTTTTGTATCGGCCCATACCGACCGGACGGTAACGTACCGGTCGAAAAACGGAACGGTATCGACGTCTTTGGTACTGGGTTTAAATACCGGTTATTACCGGTCAGTACCAGCCGATACCTATAATATCGGCCCAATACTGACCAGTATCAAAAATTTTGAAAAATATAGGGATTTTTTTGCAAAATTTTCAAATTTTTTAAAGAGACTTTCCCTCTTCTCTCTCTCTCTCCCTCCCCTTCTTTTTTTTCAAAGTTTTTATAATTAATTATCTTGTTACACTTTTATTGTGAATTTCTAGTTTTAAATTTTAAAATAAAATAAATATTTTTATTACTAATAATAATTATACATTAAAT